>BMAO01025434.1:0-14078 GCA_019973975.1 Trichonephila clavata
GATTTCTACAATGACAATTAATGAGCTCAAGCAGTAGCGCACACACAAAAGGTGCGAAAGTCGATTTTTTATCATACCTCAATATGATGCAAACGCATTCTTTTGATTTTTGTCGATATTGAAACAAAAAAAAGCAAAAAAATAAATTATTGAATTAATAATTGGCATTAATTAATAAAAATAAATTGTTACTAACGAATACTTAATCAAATTTTACATATTACACACATAGAATATCATCAATCGAAAAAAACTCAAGGGCTACGGGGGCAGTCCCAGGGACCCCCCCCCTCCCCCTTGTGTGCGCCACTGGCCCATAGAAATGCACGAACAAAAGCAAGTCATAGAAGTTTGAGTCTTTAGACCTAGTTCATTCAGAAGGTCGAATGACGGTAGGAAATTTGACAGAAGATCTGTTTAATTTAAGTGTTACACATTTTAAAAAATACAGATTCGAATGATGAGCAAATTTTTTCAACAAAACCAGGAATTATTAGCATACTACAAGGAAATTCTGCAGGAGAAAAAAAAATCTTTGAGGCGATTTTTTAGATTTGTGAAACCTACATCAAATTAACTTCAGCTTACGATTTTGTATTTGTTTTATCTAATATTTTTTTTAAAAAAAAACATTTTTTTTTCTAAATTATTTTTTTCTTCGTCTCCGGCCCCAAATAACAATAATATAATGTATTTATATGCGAAATTACACCCTTACCTACGTGTTTATCACTCAGTCCCCCCTTTGCGTAAGTTCGGGGTATTACTGTTTATATTGATTAATTATACGTCCGGAAAGAAGAAAAGAAAAAGAGACTGGTATAAAAATTTGGGGACAAAAAGGTCAGGTACATTTTGTTTTGTAGAAAAGTATTATTTGGTTCTAGTTTGTTAAAATTACAAATCATATATATATATAATATATAATATATATATGTAAATTATTCTTGTTTAATCAATGGTTCAAACATAAATAAGCAAAAAGACAAATATGGCACTAGTAAAGATTTAGAGAAAAAACACAGGAGAGGAAATAAAACTTTAAAATAAATCTACAAATGAATTTTTTAAAGCGATTTCTGTAATGTATTATTCATGTCAAAAGGAAAATCAAATCATTAATACTCACAGAAAATTAAAATTGCTAAATCATTTCTTTTCTCACGCACACTTTTCTTTTTCGCTTTTTTAAGGAAAAATTCAATTCTAATTCAATTTTCCTTAACATTCCTCTGATCGCAGAGATAACATTTTTTTAAACCATGAAACAAAGCAGAAATATTTTAAAACAACAGTTTTTTTTAAACTACCGGTTGCTGTGCATATTCCTGTTTTGGTCTATAAAAACCTTGAAACGAGTTTCTGCAGCATAATTCACAACAATAAATGGTATAATCAAGTCAGAAAACTTTACGATATTTATTATAATAACGCAAGTCGAATTTTATCAATCCATGATCCATAAAAGGTCAAAGGAAGGAAAAGCATTTCGTTTAATTTAAAAACAAGGAAATCACCAAAATTTCGAAGCGTTTATTCAAAAAAGGGAGAAAATCCTACATAATCATATTTTATTGGCAATGAGCCAGAATTTCAGCCAATTCCTTTAATGTGCGAGTAGGGGAGGGTGACTAGGATTCTAAAATAAAAGTCTATGTATGCGCGTGTAAAAGGGAGAAAGGAGTTTTAATTTTAAATTATGAAATAAACTGAGAAATGCTTCTCACAAAAGCCAGTGAAATTTTTCAAATGCGGACAAATTTATTTAATTTCAGAAGTCAAAATGTAACATACAAATTATTTCAATTTGCATATACTCAAGCTTTTAATACAACATAAAAAATTGTTTTGTCAATTTATCATAAACGATAGAAAAGTTTCTCTATGGTCAAGTATTGCGGACTTCTCTCACATTTAAAATACTTCTAAACAAAAATTATTCCTGTCATACGAAAAGACAATTATACAAATTGAACACTTAAAATGTTTATCTGAGAAGCATGTTTTAAAAAGTCCCTTCAGCGTTTAAAATATCAAAAATAAATTCTTTTATTCACAATAAATTCACAAGCAGATGCTAACTATTCTCTTTTGAACGATTTTTTCCCCTCCACAATAATGTGAAAAATGTGAACGTTGGCTCTTGACTTAAAAAAGAATTTTCAGTAACATAATAATAAAAATTAAAACTTTCTAAAAATGCACGATGCTTTCAATTTAATATTGTGGTTTTAAATATCGCTTTTAAGTGTCTCTAAATTTTTGATTAATTAGCAGCTGCTATTTGTAACATTAAAATATACGAATAATAGTTTATGACATACATCTGGCACATATAAGCCGTGATTACCAAAACTTGTAAAGAAATGATTCATTAAACTGTTCGAATGTAATGAAGGAGATAATCGAACGATAGCTAATAAATGTGTAAACGCGAATTATACATTTTAACCTTTCAAAAAAAAATTTTTTTTTAATAAAATTTTTATATTAAAAATAAATAAATTTAAAAAATGAATTTTAAATTTCTATTTTTATAATTAGGAATATTTATTTTAATATTCCTCGCATTTCTGTTTTAAAAAATGACCACCTTATGGGAAATACACAAATATGTGAATTAGCTTAGCGAAACATTAAGTGACTTATTGAAAAACAATATTTTTTAAAAAACACTCAATAGAAATTTTTAATAATGAAAAAAAAAATCGTTTGCAGGGTATACTCTTTAATATCGAATTTAAAAAATACCTTAAATGAATATCAGTAATGATTACTGGTAAAAAAACTTCTTTTTTTAAGGTGCAAAAAAAAACTTTTTACCCATTACTCGCTTTGAAAAAAGAACCGATAAAAAACTTCACAACCAAGGCCAAATCTACTCGAAGGTTCTTACACACGGGGTACAGATTTAGATCGGGCTAAAACAATAAAAAAGGTCATCCAGGTGTGTCCAATCAATAACCCTATCCGTCAATTGGCACAAAAAGTACTTTTATAGACAGAACTAGAAATACTTGGGTTGAGCTTATATTTCTTCAAGGGGGAAAAGAAATGGCTTCCTCCTCTCCTGTGGCTAATCTTTTATTCAACACTAGCGAATAGGAGTCGATTTTTTCTCTCCGCGCAGAGGAGGATTACACGGTAAAGATGAAATCATGGAGTAAGAAGTCAAAGGGATTTTCGAGGAAGTATATAAAGGTTTCATTTATTACAAAATTAGGAACTGTTTATTGAAAACTGCTTACATGTATTCCATTTCAACAACGATCTTGAACCAAGAAAAGTCGGATTAAAGTGTATAGCAACACCTAAGCAATAAAAAAATAGTAAACGCAAATAATACACGATATTGCACGAGAATTGACAAAAGTGAAGTTGCATGCAAAATGAAAATATATTTGAAGCAAATAAGAATAGACTAAATACAAGAATTATTAATGAAATTACTTGAATTAGAAATATGCTGCTCTCTACTGGATTTTTTATTTATATCTGCATTTCAAAATCTGGCATATAACGCGTACCTATACTTTCAAGCTTCAGTTTTTAATTTTTAGGTATATTCGCCGTATAACGCGTACCTTCTTTTTTATGATGAAACCTGAAATGTACATGCGCAATTCTCTTATGTTTTGAAGTGATTTATTCGAGGTATTATCCCAGGGTTTTGAAAAAAATATTATATACTTCTTGAACTACAACTCTTTGGGTTGATACGGTGTGTTTTTCTTTTAAATAAACAGTATTTCGATATATGTAGAAGCCTCCTCTCTGTTTTTTTTTCTTTTTAAACCATAATTTTTATATCCGACGTATCTTATTTTCTGCGCTAAAAGTGCGCGTTTTTCAGCATCTCAGTTTAGCCACTTTTCGACATCGTTTGGCACAGGCCCCTCGGCGATGGATATTGTAACTAGAACTATGATTCGATTACTGAATTAGCATTTCCTTCTTTAAACTACAATACGCTACATAAGATCATGTTAATACAAGTAAACTGGACCTAAAAAGCAGCATTCTATCTAGCGTAGCTAGTTCTGAGGGGACCCTGCATCAAACTTCGTTCGGGGCCCTTTCTCTGAAACGATCGACCTGTTAGTGGAACTGTAGTTACACGTGTTGGGGCCCCTGTAGCTTCGAGGCCCCATATCATTGATATGGCTGATACGGTGGTAGCTACGCCCCTGTTCTATATCATTTTATACGAGTCTTAACTTTGAGTGATTTTTGATTATGAAGTTACTATTCAACTACGTACGTTGCTCTTTTACAGCATGATTCTGAAATACCAAATGGGAAATATATAGCAAATATTGGCAACTAAAGGAACGAGAGGAAATATTCATACAGCTTTAAACACTGTGATGGAGCAGATTGGCAAGCCAGCCTCATCAAAGTTTACAAGTTAAAGCTCAAAGTAATCATGTCGGCGTGGAGTGGAAGTTTAAAGATTAGGGTACCAGAGTTTCAGGTGTGATCTTCGCCCCTTGACAATGGATCCTACTCAGGAACGTTGTAAAGCATGGCCGACCAGGACTGGTGTCTCAGCATTGATAGCAGACCTCGTCTCGTTCTCGACTCGGCCTCAATAAGATCATGATCCAAATAATTTTAATACTCAAATGTTAAGCCCTGACATATTCTCTGAAAAACAGGGGATTTTGATCTATATGGCAACTAGAAACAGTGATAAGACAGCATTATTATGTCGCGTCCAGCATCATCCATGAATAAGCCTAGGCCTTCCACCATACATCATCATTACTCATTTAGTCGGACGAGTCGGTTTATGAGTCACGCACATTTGTTCGTTTCAGGTTACCTTTTGTACAAGTATTGACAATTTATACAAAGTACAGTACACTTAAAAGGGTCGCAAGTGGGGCCTACTTTTGCATAGGGGCCCGAGGTCTCCAGAAATCTTAAGACGTCCTTGTTCAAAATGACGACGTCCAATAACCCTCGTGTAGCTTCACGTGTAGTGCAACGTTAATACAAATAAATTGTAGTTTTAAAAAAGCTAAAAAACACGCTTTTACATTGAACCGACAATTGTATAACAATTGATAAATTAATAGAACACCCCACGCTTTTACCCCAATGACATTAATTTTCTCGTTCATCATTTTATTTTTATATAAAGAATTACTTGTTTACTTCGATTCAGTATAAAAGCGTGTATTTTAGTTTTTTTTAAAACTATAATTTATTAATTTCCATTTTCAGAAAAACGAGACAGTTGTTTATATTATAGTAAGAATTGCTGACGCGAACGTTTTCGCTTTTACAGGGTTGTAACAATCTTTTAATTGCCAAATCTGAAAATGGGTACTGGAATTAGTCGCCAAATCTGGAAATAGTACATGGAATAAGTCGCCAAATCTGGAAATAGTATATGGAATAAGTCGCCAAATCTGGAAATAGTATATGGAATAAGTCGCCAAATCTGGAAATGGTACATAGAATTAGTCGCCAAATCTGGAAACGGTGTAATAAATTAGTCGCCAAATCTTAAAATCGTTATTCCGGATGTCCTGATCAGGACAACGGAACAAAATTACGAAATTATTGCATTGTCATCGGTCCTTGACAAGTGTGCAAAATTTCGATTTAATCTGACCTTTTAAAGCGGGTGAAAATCGAGTTCAAAGATTTCGATACATACAAGTGAACCTTATAAAAGCGTGTTAAAATCAATCAATTTTGAGCCCCATCAACTAAAAGTTTATAAATTTTCCCATTTAATGTACAGCGAAAGCAGATATTATGAAAAATACAGTAAAAGTCAACGTTGTCTTTCGTGAAATTATATCTTAATTGCACTTTAAAAACCTATTTGATTGGTTGTTTTACTTATTGGCGCAAGAGAAATACTGCAAAACTGTCACGTTAGATCTGTCAGTCTCTCTCTCTCTCTCACACACACACAGCTTTCTTTCACACGTATATAAAAACATCTTATTTATTTCCTTTCAAGAAGAAAGTAAAATAATTGGTGTGGCTTAAATTTCATCATGTCAGCGCCCACGATGGAAAATTCATTTTAGCATGTTTAAATTTTTTAAAAAAATCAACAAAAAATCGACATATTTAACAGTCTAAGTACACACATGAATTTCCATCTATTCCAATTCCATTCAAATAAACCGTTTTCAACACAAATTAACGATCAAATCTGATAAAAACAAATTTTATTTCTATCATCTACGACAAATAATACGCGCACAAAATAAACATTACTTAATCAATTATTTTGATCTCATAAATATTTACAATTTTCTGCATGGCTTTCGAGCTTAGGTATGTGCGATGACCTCTACTTTCAGGAAACCTTGAAAAATTAATGAGCGAGAAGAAAAATAAATAAATAAATAAAATGCTTTTATCGTTCGTTGTCTTATTTAATTGAAAATTTTGAAATTATTAGAGTACGATATAATAGTAGATTTTTCCAAATGATGAGCGAGTACATAAGAAAGATGTCATATGCACAATTTTATGAATTGAGTAGCAAGTGATTGCTAACTGACGGCTAATAAATACTTAAAATTTTCAATTACTGAAAATACCGAAATTCACATAATCCCCCCCCCCCTCGAAAATCTCTTTTTAAAAATTGCCCGTTTTTATATTGAACTTAAGAAACACAACTTATATTTGTACTAACTACAAAGCCCGGCGCTGAACGAGTTTTTTTCGAATGTATTACTTTATGTTTTTTTTCCTGGGAAATTTTCCCTAATCTTCTCGATGTCAGCACTGCCTGGTGATTTCTATTTTTGTAATAAAAATTTCCTTTTTCTGATTTTCTTTCACTTCTTTTCTCCATCAAAAGAAGAACATAAGTCTAGTGTGGAAGTATAAAACTAAATGAACATCACAATTAATGTTTTTTGTAGATATTTAATCAATGGTACAAGACAATTTATTGATATTTATGACAATCTATACCAAAAACCTTTAGGTAATTCACCCTACACAAGTAATTTTAACTAAAAATAACAGGCCAAAAAGGGGGTGGGGTGGGTGGAAACAGAATTTTTCTGGATTTGAGGGGGAATCTCTCACTCTCCCCATTGAAAAGTCAAATTAGAAATTGTGAAACTATTTGCCTATGCAATTATATTTAAGGCCCAGTTTCCAGAGTGAGAAACGAGGACCCTGTTAATTTTAAAACAGAACACTACTTAAAAAAAACTTAATAATGAAAATTATTTTCAAAAAATAATTATTCTACATTAAGTTTTCATAAAAAGTTTCTTTCAAAAAAATTATAGTTTAAAAAAAAATAAGAAATATCCTTTTATAGTTAATCGAACTAAGTTGTAAATATTATCTGACCTTTTAAAGTGAATAAAAATGGAGTTCAAAGATTCCGTTACATGCAAATGAAGCTCATAAAAGGGTGTTAAAAATAAAGAATTTTAACAAATCCCTCTATCCCAGTGGCGCACACAAGGGGGGTGTCCTAGGGATCCAGACCCCCCCCCCCACCAAAACCCTTGGGTTTTTTTCGATTGAGGATAAATAACGTAAAATTTAATTAAGTACTTGAAATTAACAATTTACTTTATTAATTAATGATAATCAACAATTCAATAATTTATTTTTTACTGTTTTTTGTTAACAAAATCGAAAAATCAAAAGAATCGTTTGGTGTTGTCTTGAGGTATGATACGAGTTGGGAGACTTTCGACCATGGAAACCCCCTTGAAAAATTTTTGTGAGTGCGCTACTGCTCTAACCCTTTTCTTTTCTCTCCTTTAACATCTCTCATTTATGCATATTACTTTATTACCAAAGCGAATTACTAAAATAACATTAAAAAGTTTAATAGATTTAGACTAAAGAAATACGTACAAACCGATGAAGAAAATTCAGTAAAGGTAACCTTTAAAAAAAAAAAAAAGATATTGGTTCCTAATTTTTTTCAATTCAAGCCATAAACCATATATAAAACAAACAAAAAAATATCTGTTCCGGTCAATTAAAAAACTCACTTTATTAAATTTATTCTTTATCGTTGCTTGGGGCGAAAGCATTTTTTCTATCGAACAATATCATCACTTTTTGAAATCATTTCTTTGTTAGGATATTTTGTATCTCTGCCCTCTTCTAAAAATATATGTTATTTTAGTGTCTTGTTGGCCCTAACAAGTTCGTAGTAAACCTCGATGCCGGAGACTTCCCACACACACATTCCAACATTCTCTTTCAGCACATGGATCTTAAGTAAAAATGATTTAGGATTTTTCAACTATGACAAATCCTTATACTAACTTTTAAAGTAAAATTAGTAATTTTACAATTTTCATCAGAGCTGTCTTTATATAATATTCTTTTAGCTAAGATTCCTACAAAATTCATTTCAACAATTTCTTCCAATAAAAATTTGGACACCTTCAATTTCCATACCTACACCACCGATCGATTCAGCATGTTTTTATAACCCTTTAATCCCATTTTCTAGAGATCCAAGAGCGCTTTCTATCGACATGGGTCATAGTTTCTTGCAACATTCATTAGATTTAATTTCTGTAGTTCTTTAATCGAAAAAAAAAGTGATGTGATTTCGACAGCAATTTTAATTCAAAACTCATTCCACAAGCTTTCGTTACTTCAATCGATTTTGAATCAATGGACTAAATTTATGTGACGTCATAGTTGCATGATAACTGCAATCATATGTTTCCAGGCATATCAGATCAGGCTCTTCGTTGTTGCCAACCTTTGCTTTTAACAGAAACTTTCTCTAAAAAAGAACATTTGTCAACAATAATAACGCCTATAGGTAAACGTTCTTCTCAAATTATGAAAAACTTTTGAAGAATCTTAACTCTTGGAGCACATCTTTGCCAAAAGAATCAAATATGAACTAGTATCTACATTTCACAAGTAAAAGTTTAATCTCAGCTTTAAATTCAATTGAGAACACGTAATATCATTTATCATGTGATCAATGTGAATTTAGCCTATTGGGTTAAAATTCATTGAAATAATCGTCTCCTGTGATACATTCTAAAAATATAAATAATACCTTGATCTAAAGATTGAATCAACAGAGTGATAAAAAAAAACTCTATTGTGTAACATTGGGATCAGTTAAATCTTGTGGGTGACCTGATCTACCCGTTATATATATCTAGTAGTAACACAACACCATGTAGTTCAAATTTTATTCCTTTAAATAGTTTTTTCTAGAATTAAACCGTGTTGTGATTACATACAACGATTTCCCCAATGTTCTTATCGTGGAAGAATGAAACAGTTTTAGGAAGGGATTTGGTACACGGGGAAAGAAGAAGTTAATTCGACACACCTTAGAGTTCAAAATACTAATTTTACACTAAAGATATTCACCTTCATATTTTTAAGAACTTTGTGACGGATCTATACGCGGCTCTAACTAACTCCTTGGGATTCTTTAAGGGGAATAATTATTTCAACCAACTCCTAATTATGCAAATTAAGTTTATTATATAAATTCTGTATTCGCGAGTTTTGAGAGTAAGTGAAATGAGAATCTAAGATAATTAAAGAGAGAACTGAAGATTACCAAAGTGAGGATCGCTCGGATGTGAGGCGATCAAGCCAATTATTAGTGTTCAAGGCCTCATCTATAGGATTCTTGAATTACAAGAATTCAGGTACTGTGCTCATTATTAAATGGAAGTTAGAGAGTAAATTCTTAGTGCGCGTCTGAGTTAAAAACGAGCTTGTATAAGTAAGTCATCGTAGAAATTAATTGAATGTCCGTAAATATTATCCCATGTAACTGGTCTCACCTTCGAGCTCTAGTTGTTGATCAAGGCTATCTTAATTGGATTATTATTGCGTCTGTGTTGAATATTGTGACAATAAAACAATTTTAGTGAATCATGTCGTCTGATCAATTAGTTCCTCCCACACATCTAGCCGGGTTCGAGAGTAGACAAGGGGGGGGGTAGAGGGAAGTAGGAATAGTCCTCATTACAACTTAATACGAATAAAATATAATAGTTAGTGTCATAATTATGTTATACGATAAAATGCTTTTCAAACTACCACATTTCTCAAACATATATATCACACAACTAGAGGTTATTTGTGAGAGTCCTGGAAATTGTGAACAATGTAATCAAGGAACGCGAGGTCACTACTTGATTTTTGTTTCCTAACTTACACACCCTAAAACGGAAAGAAAAAAAAATTGAAAATTAAATTCATTTTCATTAGCCTTTACTATTTAACCACCAGGGGGGGGGGGGCTCCGACAAAACAAAGACGAGAGCCCACATCCTGAAATTTTCAATCAGCTACCACGGCTAGATTCCAGATCAGCAGGAGTGGCCAACCCGCGGCCGGGTCTTCAATAATTTTGCGGCTCGCAAGATTAATCACAACTTTGCAAAATACGATTATTTTGTGTAATATTTTTGTCTTTTATCTAGTGAAATGTGTTTTTCGGAAATGAAATTTATCAAACATAAATCGCGCAAAACTTAACGGACGAAAACCTGTAACATGGATCACACGCCTTGCGATCGATTTGCAAAAATTGAGCGAAAGAGTCGAGAAACAAATACCTCACTAATTAAATCAAACATTATTTGACGATTACACTATAATTAATGTATTATCCATGTTTGTATAGATGAAAAATAATGAAAACAATAATAATTCATTATGTTTTAAATTTTCACTTCAATAAATGTTTCTAATGGGCCCAAATGTAATATAAAGGTATTTATTTTTATATGCGGCCCGCGGGATTATAATATTTTCCTGAAGTGGCCCACCAGGTCATTTGGGTTGGCGACCCCTGTCCCAGATGAAAGAGAATGAAACATTAGCAAGGTTTTATTATATATAAATTATAGTTTAAAAAACTCCCTTTTATAGTTAATCGAACTAAGTTGTAACTTAATCTTTTAGTCGCTTCATCTGGAAATGGGATCTGAAATGAGTCACCAGATGCGGGATGGGATCTGAAATGGGAAATCCTGTTGATCCTGATCACTGGAACAAAATTATTGTACTGTATTCGGTCCTGGACAAGTGAGCAAAAATTCGAATTAATCTGACCTTTTAAAGTGGGTAAAAACTGAGTTCAGATTCCGTTACATACAAGTGAAGCTTATAAAAGCTTGTTAATAAAGATTTAGTTCACTCAAACTTTCGTTTACTTCCAATATTTTTAGACCTAACTTCTTCAGGGCATCTTTTTGAAAAACTTGCCTCTTTTCCAACAACTATAACTGTAATTTGCATCAGTGGCCGAAACAGACCCCTTGTGTGTGTGGGGGGGGTGGGTGTCACACACACAGGCTGAAAAACACAAATTGACGTAAGCACCTAGGGGTAATCTCAATACTAAAAATTAAAAACATGTTGGTCTACATGGAGGTTGAAACCCCAACTCCATTTTGTGTACGCCACTGACTGGGATAACTATGCCTAAAATTTTCCCGAAATGATGTCACTGAATGACATCATACTAACTTTCAACCAATCAAATGACAATGAAAATTCTTGAAATTTCCTTTTTTCTGATAGAGTTCTTAGGGGTGGGAAAGGGATTGGGAGGGCTGCCAAAAAAATAGAGTGCACTAGTCAGTCGTTACTTGTCTTTTGTCGAATTCATTTGCAATCTGTGTGTTTGTTCAATAAAAAACTGGCTCTGAAAAAAAGACTAATTTCATTTGCTCCCGATTGCAACCATGTCCATAGTGAATCCATAAAAAGCTAAGCCATTTCCAAGTTAAAATGTGACATTTTACACATAAAAGCCTTTTCTTTGTTTTAGTTTTATTTTTACTAGAGTAAAATACTGCTCTCTCTATTTAAGCATAGCTGTAATAAAAAGCTTTCCATTGTAAGCTAAATATCAGATTTCACACTTTTTTGAGTTTATGCTAAAAAAACCTAACGTATTTAAATTGGTAATTAATCAAACGCTGCAATGCATGCATTAAAAACCCGGAATTGAAAATAAAATCTCATTAATTTCATAATTAAATAAATTAGGATTCTATTGAAGAGCACCTTTCTAAAGCTAGAAAGTCAAGAAATTAGATTATTTTACAGAATATTGAGTTATCTCGAGCAATTTAACCTTTTTTATTTGGGAATTATGTTTCTAACCAGAAGCACGCTCAAGGTGCTTTAACAGTTTTCAGGATACTTGAAAAGAGTAATTATTTTCAAAAGCCACGATAAAATACTGAGTTATCTATAGTTGGAAAAATTTTCACATTAACGGATGGATTTAAAATAGACTCACTACTGAAATAATTTGCGAGTTTAATTGAATTTAAAAACTGTTAATAGATGAGAAAAAAATACAACGAAAAACTGAAGAGCTACATTCGGAATTAGTATTCATTTTTATTTAATATCAGCCAACTATTTTTTTCAGTGTTTTTTGAAATACACATAATTTACGTAATTACATTTTTTTACATTATTATTTTCGGACAATTGTTTAAAATAATTCCATTTTTCATCCTGAAATATTTCGTTAAAAAAAAACACGCTGACTACTTCATACCTCACTAATGTAAATGTCATTTCTACAAGAAATTTCAATAATAAAAAAATGGCGATTCATAATTTAAGAATGAAAATTTTAAAAGACTTGATAATGAAATTCAACACTACATATGAATCATAAGTTTTTTTTTTTAATTCTTATTACTTCCGTTCTTTGTAGAAAATGGTTATAAAAACTTATGTTTTCATCTAAAACTTATTTTATATTTACATAAAAAAAGCATGTCTTATTTTATTCCGGACTAAGTAATCTTACAAAAATTCGGAAATTATAGGTATCATTAGTTCGAAGAAATGATAAATAGTTCATTTATAAAGAATTCGATAGCAGAAGAAACATCAACATTTAAGCTTTAATGTCTTTAAATGCATTTATTTTTGAAATGATTTAAATTGTTTAAACAAATAAAAGGTTCTTAATATTAGAATTCTTTTCTTATGTATGATTTTTTTTTTCACATTTCATTAGAATTTCTTTTAATTTTTTTCCCTTTCAATTTTGCAAAACGTTAAAAAATTAAAAACTCTCTTTTTTCAAGGAAAAAAAAAGAATCTAAAAAATTCTGCGATTTTGCAAAAAAAAAAAAAAAAAAACAAAATTTTTGTTTGATTTTTGAAGAAACCTTGTGCGTTTTCAAGAAACTTCCATTTTATATTTCCCAGTCAAACAACATCCATTTCAAAACATAAAGGGGCGAAAACAAAAGACAAACCAAACGTTTATTTTCCTTCAAAACTTATTCAGAAAGCTGCATACATTAAATAGTTTTCAATAACGCAGAAAGAAAGAGAGAGAGCTATCGCTAAGATTATCATACAAAGTAAAATAACTTTAGAACGAGCTCAACTAATAATTATTAGACATCAAAGTTTTCTATTTTACATTTCGTGTGCAGATGGTATAAACATAAAAGCCAAACCCAAAGCGTTTATAATAAAACCATTGCCTCTTGTTGTTGTTGAGAAAAATGCATCATTTATTACCTTGTACCCAGAGAAAAACATCTGTTAAATATCAAGGGAAAAAAGAACAGGTGAAAGAAATCATAAATTCGAAAAAAATTACTTTTAATTTCTCATGAAAATCATAGAATTGCATTATAAGAGATAAAATAATTTATGATGTCAAGAATTTGGCTAAGAATAAAAAGAGGTTCAAGTATATCTAGAAAGACCACATTAGTAATTTTATTTATATGTATAATAAAGAGAATAGCGCTTATACGTTAAAATAAAGAGACTATCATAACATTATTTTAGCTCAGTTCGTTCATAAATCTTGGCATAAAATGAATTAATTTACTCAAAATTTAAATAAGCATTTTTGTGTCAGTTAAATAAATCTTATTAAGACCATTTATATAAAACGGATCAAGGTTTTTCAAAAGTCGTTTCACGCAATTTTTTAAGACATAAAATTTTAATAGAAATTTTAATTGCGTTAAAAAGAGAAAAACATATCTAAATGTATGAAGCACGATGAAAACTTGATAAGTTCCCAAATGTACTCAAAAACACGATACATTTTTGTTAATTTTTTGAAA
>BMAO01025435.1:0-68627 GCA_019973975.1 Trichonephila clavata
ATAACCAGTGAAATTTAAACAGAAACCCTATCTATTTCGTATCACATACATTAACTTCATTTTTCTCAAAACAACAAATTTTAGCTTGCGCGCAGGATTTCTCAGAAACTATTTATGATATCAATTTGAAATTTCTTACGCGTGTTCAAAATAAGGCTCTTTATAACTTATACTAAAATTTTCAAAAAAAAATTAATAGATTTTTTTATTTGAATTTAAATTTATTTTTTTCTTAAAATTTTAAAATTTTCGTTATAATTGTATTTAAACAAATTTTTCTTCCTCTAAATTTCTTAAAAGTTAGTATAATTTAGAAAGTGAAAATTTGTATACCAAGTAAAATTAATTTTGTAAATTTTGATCAATTTTGTATTTTAGAATCGTGCGCGGTGTAAAATATTAATTTTCATATTTTTAAAAAATTGGCCAATTTTTATTTCTTTACAACTTTTTTAATTATTTCTCAAATTCTCTGAAAATTTGAGAAATAATGAAATACACATGATTATCATGTGATAAAAATTTCAGATTATTGTTTTGTTTCATTGCTAAGTTACATTGGTTTGAAGAAGGATGTTTTTTTCGAATGCACAGATATATGTTAAGGTTCCCGAGACACCTTAATTTATAATAAAATACATTGTGCAGTACTGATACATTTATAAGTGTGTTATATTCATGTAAATGTGTATTTATTTCTCATTATGTCGGAATGTTATTTTGTTTGTTTACTTTCAGTAAATTAATAATTTTTTGTTTTCAACTTTTCAATATGTTCGCGCCCTCCTTGTAGAGTTATGACGCCCCCAAGGAGAGGGGGGGGCACAGTTTGAGAATCGCTGCTTCAAATTATTATCCAAAATTCGAAAGTACATTAAACTTACTTTGTGACGGGTGCTTACGCGTTTCACTAACCTTCTCTCACATCTTTAAAGACTTTATTTATTTTAACCAATCCCCGCCGAGAGCCAAAAGTGTGACTTATGCAAAAAAAATAGTTTCGGGTTTAGCGAGTTCGAAAAAGATATAAAAGGGAGAAATGAAATGAAGAGATGAGGATGACTACGTGGTTTGATAGAGGAGATAACTACGAGGTTGATTAAGAAGGTGATTCTGAGAGATTAGTTTAAATAGTGAAGTTTGTTCGCCGGAGGAAGATAATTGAAAAAGGTTCATTAATTCGGTTCGGACGGAACTGAAGATATCAAGGATTGAAGCCGCTCTTTAGATCCATCAAGTATTAAAGAATACTGCCTTAAAAGGATATCAGGTCTGTTATTTTCATAAATTAGATATAAATGCGTAGTTTGATTGTATGCGTTATTCTCCGTAGTTTCAGTTAGTGTTCCGTCGTTCATAATTGAATTCTTATCGCACTCCACTGTAATTTGTTGTTCTTAAAGTTTGATTAATATTTGTGTATTTCTATAATAAGAAAGATTTTTTAATAAATAATATTGGTTTATTAATTAAGTAGTCGTTAATTATGAATCCAACATACCCGAATTTAGATAATATGCAAAGGGGAGTTAATAATCATAGGGGTAGTGAGAGACTACGACACTGGCGCCCAAACGAAATACCGGAATTAAGAGCAGGTGCAGGATTTAGAGTTTTGCCGGAATTATTTTTTTCGGGTAAAGAAAATGTGTCTGAGTTTATTTCCAATATCGATGACAATATAGCCTACTATGAAATACCGGCGAATCTATCATGTGCGTATTTAAAAGGTCATTTAATTGGGAGAGCGTTAGACTGGTTTGAAGTGATAGGCTTCGAGTGTGTAAATGAAGAAGCGACTGCATTTGCAACACTTAAAAAGAAATTGTCAGATAGTTTTCCGGTAATACGGAATAAATCAGAGCTAGAAGCTCAGTTTTTTTCATCAAAACAACGGAGAGGTCAAGCCCCGCCAGACTTTATTTTTCAGCTATTAAATATACATAAAACTTTGGATTTGAATTATGATGAGATAAAATTGATCGATCACATAGTAATGCGACTAGAACCCCAAATAATGGATTATTTAGAAGTTCGAAACCCCACAACGAAAGCTCAATTGATAGAGTTGGTAGACCGGTATGAGGAACGTCATAGCTGCAGGGAAAACCAGGGTTCGAGTAATAATTTTGCTAGACGAAGTTGGGATATGAATAGGAATCCTGAGGAGAGAAGGAATAATAGAAATTAGAGAGATACTGGGGTCGGAAATAGTCAAAATGATCAAAGAGGACTAGGCAGGGGTGCGAATAATTTTTCTCGTAGTAATTATCAAAATCAAGGATTCGAGGGAGGAAATCTCAACAACCAACCAAATCAGCGAACAGACCGGTATCAGAACCGTAGGATGGTGGTTAGAAAGGGTCCTAGTGATGATTCAGCAAAGCAGAAATGGAGGCGTGTTGATTGCAACAGCGAAAGGCAAAGAAATGCCAATTTAAACTTTCAAAGAGATCGTATTGAGTCAAATCCTCCTAATAGAATTAAACTTAATTCATTACGGTTATCACCAGTTGAACTTCCGTATGTGCCGATTCTTTTGCATGATACGTTTCTAAAAGCGCTCTGGGATACAGGTGCGGAAAAGTCATTTATTTCAGAAAAACATACCGGTCATATTTTTCTTTCTGTCCTATTAAAAAATCGTTAGCTGAAGTAGTTACAGCTCAAGGGTCACAATGCAGAAATTTAGGCACAGTTGAGTTAAGAATTAAAATAAGAGAATTTTCGAAGTTGTGGAAATTTCATGTGATTGCTGAGATGCAATATCCATGCATCCTAGGTATTGATTTTATGTCACATGCAAAGATTAGTTTGGACTTTCTGTCTAAATCGTTAATCATTCCGGATTCGCAAATGGAAAAAGTGGCAATTTCGGACGAACCGGTTCAGATAGATTTATCGAACACTAAGTTAAATTCAAAACAAAAACAAGAATTACAGATTTTGTTTAAGGAATTTCATGGATTGTTTTCACTTAAGCCTGGTCTGACACATGTGTTTTGTCATGAAATTGACACGGGTGATAGTCCTCCTGTTTTTTCGAGACCTTATCGCTATGACAGGGTCAAACAGGGTATCATCGACTACCATGTTCAGAAGATGTTGAATGATGGAACAATAGTTCCAACAACATCGCCCTACGCATCTCCAGTTGTTTTATGTCGGAAGAAAAACGGGTTGCCGTTAGATGACCCAGAAGCTTATAGGTTTGCAATAGATTATAGGAAATTAAATGCGATCACGAGATATCCGCGATATCCGCTACCAATAATTGATGATTTGATCACTAATATTCCACACACCGAAATTATGTCATCGCTTGATTTACGCAGCGGATACTTTCAGATGGCAGTAGACCCCAAAGATGTTCATAAGACGGCGTTTGTTACAAAAAATGGTACTTTTGCATTTACTCGCATGCCATTTGGTCTTTCGGGGGCAGCTCCAAATTTTCAAAGGGCAATAGAGATGATTCTCAAGGCAGTCCTCATGCGTTTTGCCCACTGTTACATGGATGACGTGATTATTTCGTCTCCATCTTTCGAAAGCCATGTAGAACACTTACGGGAAGTATTCAGATTGTTGCAGGAGGCTGGTTTAACGTTGAATCGTGAGAAATGTCATTTCGCGAGGGAACAATTACGTTATTTGGGTTTAGTTATTAATAAAGAAGGAGTTAAAACAGATGAGGAGAAGGTAAAAGCAATTATTGAAATGAAACCTCCGAAAACTGCAAAACAAATAGCAAAATTTTTAGGAATGACGGGTTGGTATCAAAAGTTTATTAAAAACTACGCAGACATGTGTGAGCCCTTATATAATTTAAAACGAAAAAACTCTAAGTTCCGTTGGTCGGAATCAGCGCAGGAAGCCTTTGATCGTATTAAGAAAGCACTGACAGAAGCTCCAGTGTTACAATTACCAGATTTTTCCCAACCTTTTGAACTCTATACGGATGCGAGCTCAGTGGGGGTAGGAGCAGTATTGACACAGAATAATAGGCCTATGGCGTTTGCCTCGAGAACTTTAAACAGTGCAGAAAGGAATTATAGTGTGACGGAACGTGAATGTTTAGCTGTCATATGGGCATTAAATAAATATCGCACGTATTTCGGATCCTTGCCGGTTAAAGTGATAACAGACCATGCTGCACTTACCAAATTAACGAATGGAAAGAATTTGTCGTCTAGAATGATAAGGTGGATGCTTAAGTTGGCAAATTTTAATGTAGAATGGGAACATCGCCCAGGTACGCAAAATTTAGTGGCTGATATGTTGTCTAGAAACCCGTTAGAAAGTAATGAAGAACCAAAGGTGTCTTGTGCGGTGATTAGATCGTTAGTATTATCGTCTAGAGAACAGTTGAGAGAGGAACAGAGAAATGACCCAGAGCTAGGTCACATCGTGAAGTTTTTGGAAAATCCGGACGATAGTTCCATTAATGAATCAATCTGTAGAAATTGGACCCATGACTTTAAAATCGTTGACGGATTGCTATATTATGCAAAATATACAACCACACTAGGTGAATTAAGGGTATTTATACCTAAAACATTACGTAAAGATGTTATGCGAGAATTCCATGACTCGCCGATGGCAGGCCATTTAGGCAAAAAGAAAACCTACTTAAAATTAAAAGACGCGTGTTATTTCCCGTACATGAGGAAATACATTTATAAATATGTAGCAACCTGTGACCAATGCCAAAAAGTCAATTATAAAAACGGATTACCAGCTGGTCAATTAATTCCGATAGTAACGAATTTTCCGAATGAAATCGTATCTTTAGATTTGTTAGGCCCATACCCTGCAACTAGTCCAGAACGCTATAAATTTATTTTAGTAATTACAGATAATTTTTTCTAAATGGGTTGAAATAGTTCCCTTAAGGAAAGCTTCGGCTAAAGCAATTGCCAATGCATTTTTTGAGAATTATATTGCGCGTTATGGAGCTCCTGTAAAATTAGTCACCGACAACGGCCCCCAAATGATATCCGAAGTTTTTGAGCAAGTATGTCGCAGATTGCACATAAAACACGTTAAAACTGTGGTATATCGTCCACAAGCTAATCAAACAAAAAGAGTTAATCGCACTCTTTTAAAAATGATTTCGAGTTTTGTCGCGGATAATCACACTAACTGGGATCAATTTCTGCAAGAGTTCGGATATGCTATTAGGACAGCAGTACATGAGACAACGGGTAAAACACCGGCGGAATTATTTTTAGGTCGAAATTTAATCACCTCTTTTCAAAATTTAGTTATGGTAACTGATGGATCATATTTAGTTTGTGGGAACATAGAAAGGTTGTTTGAGGAGGCTAGAATTCATACAAAGCGCCAGCAAGAGAAGTGGGCGAAATATTATAATAAAAAGAGGCGTGAAAATAATGTGAAAGTTGATGATCTAGTATTAGTTCAAACTCATCCGTTAAGTTCGACAAGTAAGAAAATAGTAGGTAAATTTATGCCAATGTTTGAGGGTCCATATAAAGTTCTGAGTGAAAAAATAATAATAATATAGTAATATTAAAATTTGGTGAAAGAATAACGGTTAATGTGGACCAGGTGAGAATTTACCATCAAAGAGAAGACAGTGTTGCCGAGTCGGAAAGTGACAATAGTAGTGATCATGGTGCAGTGGCATCAGTCAGGTTGGATGATAGGCAGTTGAGATTGGTGCAATCGGAGAGGGATGGGGGTTGTCGTAGAGGATCGAAATCAGGAAATTTAAATGGTAGTAGAGATATAGTTGCGAATAGACGCAATGGAGTGGCGGTGAGAAAAAAACGTGGACGGACGGAATCTGCTGTTTCTTCGGGGGGTGGCGTGTATAATTTCAGGAAAAAAAGACCCTATTGGACTGAAAGAGAGAAAAGAGGAAGACCAGACTCTTGGAAAGATAATATACAAAAGAAGAAGAGACCAGAGGCCCAGGTATCCCGAGACAAGAGAAAGATTTCCTCGTCAATGCCCTCTCGTCCCTCCAGAAAGCGGTATAGAAAGGTGGAAGAAAATAGTTCTGAAAGAGCAGTTTCAGGACCATCCCACAGATTCAAGTACAACAGACCTCATCAGGAAAGGAGCTGTCCATACAATCTTCGGAGCCGACGTCAAGTGGACAACAGCCAAGTTCCAGTTCTCACAAAGGAAAACAACGCCTCAGCAGGAGCATATCAACTTCAACGGACTCGATGGAAGAGGAGACCCAGAAGGTGGGAGCGCAGAGAAGACAACCCTAGGACAAGGTCATCCAGCACAGAGGCCATGGTTGGAGACAAAGCCTATGCAGATTGGATCTAAAGACTAGCCAGGTTGTATAATTCTAATTTGTTTATTTTTCCTCTGACAGACAGTTCGGAGTATTTTCTATGTGGGCTAGTCTATTTTTTTTGTAAAATTAACCTACAAAAGTTGCTGCGTTGTGTGTATTTTCATATCGGTTGAAAAAACTTTTGTATTTAATTTTTTTCCAAATTGTGGAAAAACATTTGTTGAATTGCAATTGTTTTGCTACACATTAGAGACGAGGCTTTATATGTGAGATTACTTGTATTGTTTGTTGTAATATATTCTATGTAAAAAATGTATATATTTTTGTGCGTAATTATTAAGATGTATAAGTAATATCTGGTTTCTGGGCGCGGCGTAATTAGGATTACTAACAAAAAACATTAACAGCGCAGCGCGATTGATTGGGAATTTTTGAAAATGAAACCAGATGAAGGTTATTTTGTTATGAAACTATATATATATAATATAATGTATGCCATATTTTATGTCAATAAGGAAGTTGTATAAAAGTTCTGTGTATTTAATGTCATGTTTTAGAAAAAATTGACAAGGTTTCCTTTCAGGGCAGCAGTCCCTGAACATAGTGATGCGATGAAAATGATGTCGTGAGAAGATATTAATGTAAAATTTTATATTTATTAGCACTTAAGTAAAGTGCATGATCAGGGTTTTTTCCTGGAAAGGTTTTCCCCTGATCTTCGCCCGAATGGGACGCACTGTAGGGATTGTATGTTTGTACAAGAGCAATAAATTAGAGTGGAGTACCCCTTTTGAGTAGTCATTTCTGTGTGCTAGTTTAATTAAAGTTTCTAACTTAGAGAGTTAAAATTTTCGGCGAATCCAGTGTTTTCAGGCATTATAAAGTTCGTGAGTTAACTTTCTACAAGTTCAGTAATTTTAGGCATTCTAGAGTAGTTAAAATTTTGTGCAGGTTCAGTGTTTTTCAGATGTTAGGTAAATTAAGAGAGTTCTTGCAGGTCGTTTAGACCTTCAATAAGTCACGCTTTTTTTTCTCGGAAGGGGGTTGTGACGGGTGCTTACGCGTTTCACTAACCTTCTCTCACATCTTTAAAGACTTTATTTATTTTAACCAATCCCTGCCGAGAGTCAAAAGTGTGACTTATGCAAACAAGATAGTTTCGGGTTTAGCGAGTTCGAAAAAGATATAAAGGGAGAAATGAAATGAAGAGATGAGGATGACTACGTGGTTTGATAGAGGAGATAACTACGAGGTTGATTAAGAAGGTGATTCTGAGAGATTAATTTAACTAGTGAAGTTTGTTCTCCGGAGGAAGATTATTGAAAAAGGTTCATTAATTCGGTTCGGACGGAACTGAAGATATCAAGGATTGAAGCCGCTCTTTAGATCCATCAAGTATTAAAGAATACTGCCTTAAAAGGATATCAGGTCTGTTATTTTCATAAATTAGATATAAATGCGTAGTTTGATTGTATGCGTTATTCTCCGTAGTTTCAGTTAGTGTTCCGTCGTTCATAATTGAATTCTTATCGCACTCCACTGTAATTTGTTGTTCTTAAAGTTTGATTAATATTTGTGTATTTCTATAATAAGAAAGATTTTAATAAATAATATTGGTTTATTAATTAAGTAGTCGTTAATTATGAATCCAACATACCCGAATTTAGATAATATGCAAAGGGGAGTTAATAATCATAGGGGTAGTGAGAGACTACGACAACTTGACCTGACATGAAATTTATACTGAAATGGACTAAGGTGTTTAGCTAGTATTCGTCGGCATGGAATAATGTCATGGAAAACAGAGGTACCAATTTACAGATTTAAGGCGATATGGTTCCCTAAAAATCATCAACCTGTCGAAATTTTTATTGACTTATTCGATGCCCCGAATCATTATAAATATGCCTGCAAAATTTCAAAGCTTTACCTGCATTTTTTATCAAGTTATGGAGCAATATTTGATGCTGGACAGTCTCTACCACGCCCACATTTCAGATTATCTGCTAGAGAAGACTTGTTTTTGGTGAAATATATATATCCCATGTGTGTGAAATTCAACACTTTTAAAAAAAATTATTTTAAGATATTTATTTAAACAAATACACATATGCAGTTCTTAGATTTCGGTATATTTTACTTATAAATTGTTATTTGATTTCGCTTTTATTCGTGTACAATATTTAACATACGAAGGCTTTTAAATCATGGAAATAAAAAATAAAGTCGTAATCATCTTTTGTACATGTTGTGCATTAGCTCTGAGCATGGAATTAGCTCCGAAGTGAGTGTATTTATTTTTTTATAATTATTAAGATAAAGTTTTATGAAATATTGATCTTCCATTCGTTTTCTTCTATATATTCATTATGGCAGTATACTGTTTAATTGTCCTACATTTTCGCAATTTTTTATGGTAGGCAGTTTTAAATAAGCTAATTAACATTTCATAAAAGTTTCAGACTATTCGATGAATATTATATCATGCTATTCATGGAAGGAAAACTTGAAACTCATGTTTCTCCATGCTGAATTTTTGTTCATATACTGTTATTCAAAACCCTAAGGCATTTTTGATAATTGAAGTATGGGTTTGAAACTTTTTATACATGTTCTGAAACGAATGTTTTAGCTCTAACATGTTTAGTACTTTTTCTAAAAAGTTTCAAAATCAAAATTAATGTTTTTTGAGATTTTTTGGAGGTTTAACTACAAAAAAATTAATAAAAAATTAAAGAGCAGCAGCAGACAAAAACCCATGCACAGTTTTATGTAGTATACTATAAGGTACTTGGAAAAAAATCTTCGAAAGAAAAGAGACATATTTAAAAAAGCCTTAGGATTTTAAAAAATGTTTTAAAAAGTTCAAAAAATTTAGATTTTACAAACATTTTGCAACAAATTTAAAAATTTTTTGTATGGAATTTTTATTACATATTAACCTTTTTAAAATACAATTAAAACCAAATATCAAATATGAAAAATAAAAAAAAATTGGGAAGATGGTACCAATCGCCTTAAAAGTCATCTATAACATAAAAAATGGATAACACCATGAATCACTGGATCATTTTCACTTCCACAACCGAGCAAATGTGAGGACTTTGTTGTTATGTATCTGAGAGAGATATAAGTCCAAGAATATTACGTAAATCTGATGAAAACTTTTCTCACTTCAAAAAAGATAAAGAATATTTAAATTATGCAATGTCACCTTAATTAAAATTGCAGCTATGTACAGGAGTTTAGAAATGAATTCATTTTGTTTCGGGAAATAAAGTTTTAACACATTTCAGTTCTTCTCTTCTCCTCTTCACCCTTCCCCTCTTTTTAAACACTCTGAAGGTTATTTAATTTTTATTTTACAAGAACATGTTAAGAGATATTCGTAAAGAACAAAAAATCCTTCATTCCATTGAAAGGAAGATTCAGAGATGTCTTTCAATAGAAAAAAAAATAGTTTTCTGTAATTTAATTAAAGAATAATATTCTCTACATAAAAAATTTGAATTCTTCTAAAAATGTGTGCAAAATCATCTGCTTTTAAAATATATTGACATTTGTCTTAAGAAGAAAATAAAGTTACACGCATGAACATTTTTTTAAAAAATTGTACTGCAAATTATAGAAATGGAGTTGAAAGAAAAATGTAAAGTGAAATGTATTTAAGCCATTTAGAACTTTTAAACTAAATTTTTTTAAAATAAATAAATAATTGATTTTAAGACATCCGACTACTTACGACAACTTTTTCTTTTTTTTTTTAAAAAGAAAATGGAGATGTGGTTTTTTTTTATTAGATTTCTTTTGTACATTTTAAGAAAAATATGTTAAAATTAAGAAGAAAGGATAAATTATTGTTATTAAAATGGGAAATAACGGGTAAAAATTGACAAAAAAATAACCTAAACGCGGCCCATTTTGTACCAAAAGTGTATGAACAAATTTTCAGTTTTTCGATTCTGATGTGTTGCTATGTTATTCATTTTTTAAATGACCTTCAGGATAAGAGATATTTTAATTTTTACAAAAACTAGAGTACTTTATCTTAGTTATTACATGAAATTGCTTAAAAAAACAGGGATTATATTGACATAAGGGATTGCAAATTTTGTAATAAAACAGTGATTGATAAATCTCTCTCTGAAAGTTAAAACATTTCTACTATTATACAGACATGCACAAAAAATTTCAGTTAATTTTGTTCAAAACTTTTTGAGCAATCGCTGGCCCCGTTTGAACATTTAAAAAACACACACACACATTTTGAATAAAACGCGTTTTAAAGTATGACATCTTGCTTCAAGTAATGGCATCTACTTTTGCCAAAAAACTTGTAGTTTTTGTTCTAGTCAACGTAAAATAATAAACTTGGCATCTTTATAAAGCTAATAAAGCTAATAAACCTAATGTAAAATCATAAAAAATTGTCAATTTTTGGCGAAATTCACAATTTTAGAGTAGTTGGATACCTTAAGGTCATAGATTTCACAGGGCATTACATAATGTTTTCCGGTTTAATATAATAGGATTGCTATTTCTTAGAATTAATTCTCATAACTTCATAACGTGATAAAAGTCAATTAACTGCCATTAAATCAGCTACATAAAATCGCTTTTTTTTTCAGTATAAAATAAAAGAAAATTTTTCTTCCTAAATTTATCGTTTGCGTGTATCGCATTTAAGTTATAACATATGCTGATTTTTTTTTGTGTGTTTAAGTACACTTGAGCAAAAAATAAGTTTATTATCTCGATTTTTAACTTACACTGTGTGGAATGACAAAAATATTCAAATGCTTGAATTTATACATAAAGGACAAAAGAGATTCGCTCATCAAGGTATCTCAGGAACTACTAAACCTACAAACTTGAAATTTTGTTCGGTTGAAATTTGCTAAGCATTTTTCTATTGTTGAGTAATATCTTTTAAGAACGGGTTTTGCGAAAATCAATTACCAAGGGACAGTAGCGCACACAAAAAAATTTTCAAGGGGGGTGGGATCCATGGTTGAAAATCCCCCAACTCGTATCGTACCTCAAGACAACATAATTTGATTCTTTTGATTTTGCCGATTTTGTAAACAAAAAAAAGTAAAAAATAAATTATTGGTTTAATAATTAGCATTAATTAATAAAATAAATTGTTAATTACAAGTACTTATTTAAATTTTATGTTACATATATATATATATATAGGATTATCATCAACCGAGAAAAACTCAAGGGCTTTGGGGAGGGGGAATCCGGACACCTAGGACACTCCCCTTGTGTGCGCCACTACCAAGGGAGTTTGCAAGTTGTTAAGGGGGTGTTACAAATAAAAATTCCCGTTTTTGGTAAGCATGTTTCTTTAATTGACGTTTAATCCTCTTACAGATTTGAAATTTGCCAATCATGTTTCTGTTTGTTTTGTTAAGTAGAGATTCTCTGTGTGAAAATGAGTTATGCGGATATCAAATTGGGGGGGGGGGGGTACGAGAACGTTAATGACAATTTTACTTGTGTTTTAGAAATTGAACCTGTACTTCTCAAAGAGTTGTGGGCTATAAAAATACTTTTCATTGCAATCGAACGTTTAATGCTTAGACTTGGAAGCGAGTCGGTAACGGATAGTAAATACATACAGTAGAACGTCCTTTATACAAATCAATTAGGACCGGACACCGATCGGATACGCGATTGTTCGGATAACCGAAAACCGAATGCGATCCAGGCAGTATATGAAACCAGACACTATACGAATTTTGAAAATCATCCCATGCGGGAAACGTGCTTGAAGAAAAAGCAAAATAGGTGCAAAATGTCGCAATTTTACCTTGATTGTGCAAAATAATCACTTATTTTTCGCTGTACCATTGTACACCTTCGTTTTTTCAATGCAAGGTCTCTGATTCTCTTCAGCAGCAGTAGTTGAGTTGTACAGCACTCTGATTGTTGTTCGTTAGCCTCCATAGCTGTCTCTAAAGCAGGAAACGCGTCAGTATTTGCTACTTTTATTGTCGTTGTCCTCGTCTTCATCCGTTTCATCGTCGACAGGGTCGGATTCTTCTTGCACGGATGTCACAATCTCGCCCTCATTTAGCATTTGAAATGCAGAGTCTTCTTCATCGCATGCCATCCAGGTTTCTACATGAACAAAACTCAACAAAAGAGCACGAATGCACCCCCTCACTTGGAAACAAACTGACCTAATATTCCGCGCAGATGTATACCAAATCCCACAGCTGAAATTCTCCAAATATCCCTCACCTTGGGATTTCCTGTCATTTTTGGCCTCACAGGAAACAAATGTTGAGCATTACACTGTTCGAAAAGGTATCCGGACTTTGGTTCATATATTTGACGCTTCGGGTAATAAACGACGTTCTACTGTATATTAATAAAGGAATATATATATATATATATATATTCTTCCTCTCTTCAAAATATTCAATTATCCCTTTTTTTTTAAAGAGTTCATCTGTAATAAAACTTATGGTATCAGTGCCTACTGAATATGGAAAAAAAATGGTATTATCAAAAATTAGTATAAAATTGTTTTAAGAGTAGAAAAAATAGTATCATTTTTAAAAAAAAATTTTTATTCTTTTAAAATAAAATAAAAATTGTATTTCGTTTTTAGGGCGCAGCATGAATAATCTAAACTAAATATAATAATAATCATATCTATGAAAAAAAATTTTAAAAAATAGTGCATTAGAATCCTTGGTTTTCAAATCGCTTTCCACGGAACATTGGTACTCCGTGGACTCACGGAGCTCCAATATTCCGTGGAATCACTTATAGTGTTCTGTGGAAAAAAAATGAACAATTTAAAAGGTCAACATAGTTGAAGAAAAAGTTTGCACGGAATTGTAATCAGCAAACGCCCAAGTGGTAACTAAATCCTTTTGTTATATAAGAATGGCGAGGACCTTAACCTCCCAATTTGCTGAAATTTGTATAGATCCAAGCTTCTATATCGCGTTAAATTTGAGGACTTTTTTAAATATTGCAATTTTAAATGGTTTTTAAATAAATAAATTTGCAACAAGCAACTATGCTCCTGATATAATTCCATTTTCTTCTTCTCTTTTGAAAGCAATGTCCTTTTTATTTCATTGAATTATTGATTTTAAAAAACTCAGTTTAACGTTCTCTGACATCCAGATGACATTGAGAATCAAGATATATATACTGTAGTACTCCATGTTTTAATTAAAAGAGGTAAGGAATTGCCCGTGTTATGCCTTAGTGTGGAAGGGGGTCGGAAGGAAGATTAGCTATAGTCAATACAAATTCTATTTATTAATAATTCTCAATTACAACACAAATTCCACAACTCAAACTAAGAAATGCACCAATTATTAAATATGCGAAGCAATCGTGGGGTAAACGAGATACTAGGAGAATTAACAGTAAATTGCATCGCTTACAATACGTCTTCTAATTAAATTCGTTCTAACACAAATTTAACTCTTAATTGACCCACTCGTCAATCTTAATATTAATCAAATATGTAACAAAGTTCTCTTGCCTAGCTTCACGCTAATCAGTCACTGCTATCCGTTAGCAGTCTCTATAACCTCTCTCTTCCTTAACTCGAAAGCTTAATCTATATATTCAAGTCTTAATTTACATAATATCATCTTCTTCTTCAGAGAGAAGTTTTCAATAGAAGACATTTTAAAGACCCATTTTCCCCCAAGAGGACTATTAGTAAGAACACAAATAGACCCGTTACAAAGTGATAAATAAAAATGTAAAAATAAATTTAATTCACTTATTGGGGTAAGAACTTGTATTTAAAAAATAAAAAGTCCATAATTTAAGGGGGGGGGGTGTAGTTTTTGTGTATTTAGCTTATTTTTTTTTATTTCCTTATTTTTATGTAATTTATCAATTTCCTTGACAAACAATCCGAAGAAAGGAAGCAGATATTTTTCTAAATTTTTTGTGAGTTTAAACACAAATAATGTGGCAGGGGTAGCCTAGTGGTCCTGGTCACGGACTCATGGCTGACGTATCACGAGTTCGAGTCCTGGTGCCACTGGTCGCGTAGAAGGGCTGATGCACGTTAAATTTGTTGAAGCTCAAAATCCTTCCTTTGGTGTGGTATGGAAACTCGGAGAGGGAGTTCCAGCTCAGGTATTGTCCCTCGACCGTGGTTCAAAATGACCAGGTCCTTCACCAATACCCCTCGTGTTGCTCTATAGTGTGGGGTTGATAGAAACTCATTTACTTACAACAAATCGTTTCAAATACGAGAATCAACAATCAATAGAGCATAATTTAGTGACATTTCATACACTTCTTTTAAAGCATATCTTTAATTTTAATTCAATATCAAAAAACAATGCATAAACTATCATAATAATGGAGATGACGGCAAACATATGCACGAAATTTTTATTTGGGAAAAAAATTCAGATTTAAATTTTAATCGATTCATGCTGTTGATGGGATAATCTCGCACTATAAATTGAAAATGGCGATATTTTCGAAAATTATTCGTCAAAATAAATAAATAAACAAAATAACTGATGAAAGAAATTTTAAAATGTACTGCTGGATGGGGGGGGGGGGGGTACCCCTTGTCGGACCAACCCCATCGAACAAATTATACAACTGTTTATACACATTGCTCAAATTGTAAAAATGTAATTTACATGTATGAGGGCTGTTTTTTAAGTAAAAGGTTCGTTTGTTTTTTAAAAAATAACAACAATATTTTGTTTAAAAAAGCCTTTATTTCAGGATTACACTTACTTTTGCCTATTTTTCCACATAGTTGTCGAGTTTATGAATGCACTTGTCATACCTTAGAACTAAGTTTTGAAAATCCTCTTCAAAGAAGTCTGCCGCCAGGTCGGACAGCCAAGAGTTCACGGCTTCTTTCACTTCTTAACGGCGTGGCATGCTGTCAAAAGGTATTTTGCTCCTCCACGATAACGCAAGGCCTCACACTTCTCGAACGACTCGGAACGTAATCGAATCTTTTGGCTGGGAGGTTTTGGATCATGCACCATACAGCCCCGACCCTGCTCTTCTAACGATTTCCATCTTTTCCGGTACCTCAAACACAGTCTTGGTGTTAAGTACTTCAGTGACAACGAAGAAGTGAAGTCCATCCTAACACTACATTTAACCCCTTCACACTCTCTTGATCTACACAAACAAGCTTCGAACTATATCCTGACAGGTGGTGAGAGGGGGCAGTCACCTGACCGCTCCTCGTTCTATTGATTGCTGACGCAATCCACCGGCTTTCTTTCCCTGCATTCTCTCCCCGGTTCGTGCTGTGCTCGCTGGTCGCCTCGCTTGGGAGCCACTCCCTCCACTCCCACGCCGGGGGCCTCTTGATTTGTTTTGTATCTCCTACATGGATTGATGTTTTCCGCCCATCTTGGGTAAAAGAGCTGCGCGCTGTTGCTCGCTTCTAATCTAATTTACATTACGAAGAAGTGAAAGCGGCCATAAACTCTTGGTTGTCCGACCAGGCGACTGACTTCTTTGAAGATGATTTTCAGAATTGAGTTCTAAGGTATGACAATTGCATTAATAAACTCGGCAACTTTGTATAGAAATAGGCAAAAGTATGCAAATCCTAAAATAAAGGTCTTTTGAAACAAAATATTGTTGTTACTTTTTAAAAAACAAACGGACCGTACTTATAAAACAGACCTCTTATTTTGTAATTTTAAATTCAACTTTTTGCAACCCATTTTTACGAACTATACCTTATATGTTGTTGTTGCTTATGCCACCTGATCGACAGTAACATCAGATCAAGGTCCACGAAATTCATCGTGACTAAGGGCTAGAATTTTACTCCTGTCGTTAGCCTAAGCTTTGAACCCCCATGAAGGTGACGGTACAACACGAAAGATGGCGACACCATTCGGACCCACTGATTTAACAAGCATCTTCTCCGGGTGTACTCGGCGGTCATTCAGTGGCATCGGGCATCGAACCCAGGCCTTCCGGTCTGGAATCCAATGCTCTAACCACAAGGCTACCCACGACCCATAACTTATACATAAATAAATTTATTACAGCATTACGAAAAACTTTTCTTTATATAGAGAGAGAAAGCCTGTTAATAATTTTTTTCAGTGTCAAATTAAAGCTAATAATCGATATTCTAAGTTTTTCCTAAAATTCCGACAAATAAATACAAATTTCCCATTCCTTTATTGTATTTACTAATATTAAAAGCGTCGCGATCCTTCGATCGTGGGTGTGAGAGAGTTCGAGTAAGAATTAGACATTTTTCAAGTTAAACACTTTCATTTCTTTTAACACTTATTAGATTTTATAAGAATTACTGAGAATGCACTCTAACAACTAAACCCGAGGAGCAGTCACACACACACACACACACACACACACACACACACACACACACACACACACACACACACAACCTTATTAATCTTATAATATAAGTATGAGCCCTCATCTTTTCTCCTGAACGCTCTTTCTGCAACATTTGCTTAATAACACTAGGCAACATCAAAATTGTTCCGGGCTCAAAAATAGTTTATTATGAAGTATTTTGATCTGCTAAACACGAAAATCACCATTAAAACTTCAGATTAGCTCTTGTTTTCAAGAAACAGAACTCGTAATTCATAAATATCTGTATTTTTACTCATCTTTACTTTCTGTGTATAAGCTGCATGACACGGCGTTGCACGGGCTTTCTCTATATTTATGAATTTTTTCTTCCCTTCTTAAAATCGGCATTTTCAACATTATTTTTCGAAACTAATTTCACTTCTTTGTTTCTTTCCGGCCTTCCACGGGCTTTTACAGTGTGTATAACTTAAGCCTCATGTTAATTTCCTCCTTCCTACGTGAAGCCAGCACTTTTGTATGGGTGTGTACTTGCACAATGTGAGTTCATGGTCCGGCTTTGCGCGGGCTTTCTCTTTTAACATTTTCCCTTCCTTTCACAAAATTAGCACTTCTAATTATACTAGACAACATCAAAATTGTTTCGGGATCAAATATAGTTTATTATCAAGTATTTTGGTCTGCTAAACAAGAAAATCACAATAAAAACCTTAGATTAGCTCTTGTTTTCAAGAATCAGAGCTCTCGCTATTCATAAAAAGCTGTATTTTTACTCATCTTTACTTTCTGTATATAATTTTTGTGATGTTCATTTGAGCGGGTAGATGGAAGCTCTTGCCCCAGGATCGATTTTTCAATTCAACGAAAAGCGTATAACTGTGTCACCTTTCTTCAGGTGTGTTTTGAGTGTAACCTAGAGCAGAATAAAGAACAGGCAATAGTGCGCGACTCAAGTGATATTCGCTGTTTTTCGTCTTACAATTCAAGGTAAATCAATTCAACTTTATTTAGGTCTCAAAGATAAGTGTGGAAAAAGGATTTTTAGACAGCAAAAAAGATGAGAACTATTAACAGTTGGTGAAAGAACTCCTGCAAAATTTTCGTGACCCAGGATGCAATGTCTCTAAAGATCCATTTTTTACATTCCCATCTTGATTTTTTTCCTAAAAAAACTGTGGAACTGTAAGCAATGTGAACACGGTGAAAGGTTTCATCAAGATATCACAGCAATGGAACGTATATATCAGAGTCGTCGGGATGAATCAATGCTCCTAAACTACTGCTGGACAGTTATAAGGGATACTCGGGCTTCGATATACAGGAGTCAATTCAAAAGGAAATGTTCACAGGAAATAAACTAAAAGATACGACTGATTTCTGATACGAACATGGTTCTTGAAACATTGTACTGTATGTATTAGTAATGTTTTGTTCTTCAAATTTACCAATAAATTGATGGATGGGCTCTTGTATGTCTTAAAAACGAGAGCTAATAAATAAATTTTATTTACATATTCGTTTTTTTTCAACCCAAAATTAATAAGAATAGTCTACTTAAAACAAGGAAACAGACAAAAAGTTCATTTTTTTTGTCTAGTGTAATCAACTGTAAGGTGGGCGACTTTTTTTCCTTCTGGGATTAATAATACTAAGTGCGATCACGCGGTATACTTTCTTCTTGGAATCAATTTAAAACCATCCTCGCCTACGACACGACTAGAACTTAAATAGAAGTTTACATTTACATAAAATCAAATCATTTCAACGGAAAGTTGTTCTTAACAAAAATCACAGAAAAAAAGAAGACTTTACCCAAGAGGATTAGCGGCAGCCCGAATAGAACCCTTTACAAAAGTAATGCAGAATTTTTTTTTTTTAATTTCAAGTTCCACCTTTAGTCTTTTGATATTTCTATTGTTTAATATTAATGAATTTATCAGGCATCTTTTGTTAATTTAACTTTAAATACAAATATATATTTCAACACTCTTTTCTACAGACATGTCGGTTTTCCTGTGGCAGCTCTTGCGTGTGATCGGGAATGTTAACTAGAAAGCGCTGCTTGAGCAATCTTCACCAAATCAAATTTAGATTGCGCAAACGGTGCTGAAGCATAAATATAGGGAAGATACATAAACCATGCCCTCAGACCGTGTCCACAGACTGTGCAATTAACATTTCCGGCACTGGAATTATTTAAAACAATTTTTTTATGTAGGACTAAATTGTAGGAATAATTTTTTATGTTTTTATTGTGTAATCACTCAACAAAATGCACTTTTGCTATGATACATGCACCTTACATTATGCTCTGCATTCTATAAATATTATTTAATTAATGTTAAATTAGAGCTTTTAAATGGGCTAATGGCAGATATCATCATTTGGGTCCACGTTTAGACGATTAAAGATAACATTTGAGTCGTAATTCAAACTGAAAACATTCGCATTACATTTTGAGTAAATTTTAGAATGTTTCTAAACTAAACAATATTAACAACAATTCTGTTAAATTCCACTCAACTCTCTATCACTCAAAATAAACAGAACTAGGACAATATAAAAATGACTTTTAATTCAGAAACCACAAAAAAATTCTTACTTTAAATATAATAACTTATATATAACTCTCCGGTGATCTAAATAATAATGGTTTCAAGGAAGGATAATTTAAATTCATTGAAATATTTTAAAGTAATTAATGCATATTTTATTTTGATTCACGTCACAGCATGAAGGAACACGAAGGTTATTAGTGACGGCTCTTGTAACTCTGAGCCATTGTCAAGTGACGAGGACACACCTAAACTCAGTGCTGTTTGTAACCTCCCCGGCGCACTAGGCACGTTAAATTCTTACGCCCTCCCCTTTAGTGCACACATGAATTTTTCAAGGAGGGGGTCTAGGGTCAAAAAGTGCACTACTCTCGTGCCATGCTCCAATATGCCGCCCAACATATTCTTTTGATTCTGTCGATTTTGGGGAACAAAAAGCAGTAAAACAAGATATCACTCATTGGCATGACCAAGTAATTTTAGCGCGTTTTTCACATGTTGTATTTTACAATAATGCAACTAATGAACTTTTTACTAACAGAAAGTAGTGTACTGTACCACTCCTCTAAATGTACTACTATTGAGCTGAAAAGAAAAAATTCTGGGAAAATTTTGTGGAAAACGCGGGAAAATTTATGGAAAACTCAGGAAATTTTTGTGGATAACTCGTGATAATTCGGGGAAACTTTTGAGGAAAACTCGGGAAAACTTTGCGTAAACTCAGTAAAATTTGGGATAAATTTGGTAAAATCCCGAGATATTCAGGAAAGTCTTGTGGAAAATTCGGAAAATTCCATGAAAATTTTAAATATTTTATGGAAAATTTGGTACGATTTTGTTGAAAACTAAGTAAAATTTGAGAAAATTTTGTTATAAACTAGCGAAATTCAGGAAAATTTGTAGGAAAATTTGGGAAAACTATGGGAAAATTTAAATAGGATTCGGCTCATCTAGGGCACAAATGCGACCCAATGCCGAAAACGCGAGGTCAATTGGTTGCTTATTGGCTGAGAAAAAGGTACGACAATATACGAAATTTGAGTCCTAATAGCGCTTTTGTCCCACTACTTGAAAAACGCGCTAAAAATTAATTCATAATTATTAATTAATAAAATTAAATACTAATAACAAATACTTAATTAAATTTTACTTAATTACATATGATTATAATCCACCGGGAAAAAATCAAGGGCTTTGGAAGGAACCCGAGGACTCCCTCCCTTGTGTGCGCCACTTGCCCTCCCCTTACTTCAGTTCTTAACTTGTCAGTTTTGGTTCGGGAGGGATTTTCCCATAACTCTCTTACTCTTTTCCCATTCTTTGCTTTCGCTCTTTGGAGATTATTTCCATTATCCACCTCCTATGGACCTGCCATGTCTTGAACTGGCAAGCGGCAGCTTTAAGGAATTGATAGCATTATGGTATGTGTCACGAATCTAACAAATATTCATATCATAACCATCAGATGTACACTGCTGGCCACAGTAAATGCAACACCAAGAAAGACAAGAGATATCACAACAAAATTTATTTTGCAGGTAAGATGTTGACTAAGTATCAAATGATTAAATTTATAGACTTCTGTAAAGTGTGGTTCCAGCCAGAATCAGTTGACAGAGTAGCCGCCCTTGTTGGAGATCACCGCTGCCACACGCCTCGGCACTGATTCAAAGAGACTTTGGATGTGTTCTTGGGATACAGCAGACCAAGCAGCTTCCACACGTTGCCAAAGTTGATCGGGTGTGGCAACTGGGGGTGTAATCTGGGTCAATCGTTGAGCAATCATGGACCACATGTTTTCTATCGGAGAAAGATCTGGAGAGCGAGCCGGCCAGGGAAGAAATTCAATCTGGTGATTGACAAAGAACCTTTGGACAATGCGTGCCACGTGGGGTTGCGCATTATCTTGTTGAAATATAGCTGTGGCCACGCCCTGAAGGCAAGGAAGGACAACTGCCTCCAACACCTCGGAGATGTAGCGCTGGCGTTTTAAAGTATCGGCAATGCGTACAAGATTAGTGCGAGAGTGATATCCAATACCACCCCATACCATAATACCCGGTGCAGGACCAGTGTGGCGGTGCATAACACAGCTGTTCAGCATCCTCTCTCCACGGTGTCTCCTAACTCGATTCCTACCATCGTGGTGTTGCAGACAGATGCGTCAGTAAGGACTACTTCATTCCATTCTGCCACCCACATCCTTCTTTCATCGCACCATTGGCGGCGGAGATGTCTGTGGTTCTGCGTCAAGGGTGGACCAAGCAATGGACGTCTTGCGGACAGACCACTCTGCTGTAAATGTAGTCGAATGGTACGCACAGACACTAAATGATGCGTTACAGACTCATTGTGCTGTGCTATGGTTCGTGATGTGACTGAGCGATCCATCACTGCCATGCGCACAATTTGCCTGTCCTCACGTGTAGGGGTGACTGAGGTGGATGAGATCAACCCCGTCGGTCCATCGTACCCTCCTGCATCCAACGGTCACATATCCGCATTACAGTTGTTTGGTTTCGTCCGACACGACTACTGATTTCCCTGAAAGATAATCCACAATCTCGGTAGGCCACTATCCTTACTCTGTCGAACTCGGATACTTGATCAAAAGCTGATCGCTATTTTCTACCAGACATAACTGATCGTTTTTTGAAAAAACTACCAAATAAACACAATTGCCGAACTTGAAATCGTCTAAATCTCCAATCCTTAAATAGTGCTTTGAAGTGGCGCCACAGGCGTGCGTGATGTGTGTCTGCGCTGAAATTCTAATCATTTGCATATCTCACCTCCGCTAATGCATGTTGTAAATTGCTTGTTATTTGCATGCTTTTTTAGGGTGTTGCGTTTACGGTGGCCAGCAGTGTAATTTTATAAATCTATTTAAACTAAAATATAAAGTCAACGCTCTAAGAAATTTATAATAAGAAATGAAACAACTCAACTTATATTGAAGCGATTTTGTGAATAGAACATTTATGTTTTTTTGTGAATGGCAACAGTATGATGTAAATAAAAAAAGATTTAGATTGTTAAGTTTTGTGTGGTTGTGAATTTTTTGAACTAACCTGTTTTATTATAAATTGGACACTCTTGTTCCTTTCTTACCTTATGACATCCAGGACTCACCCACGCTCTTGTAGATTAGTGCAGTAAATTAATGAGAGCGTTTGCAATTGCAGTATGGAGTATACTGTAGTGCCGTGGGATTTTCAAATATGAAGCTAGAATGATTCTGTACAGGTTTATTTATAATCACAAAGAACGACCCACAGATACAAATATTTACATCTATTTGGAGTGAGTGAGAGAATATTAACGTCGCACTGATTAGCAACACGAGGGCTTTTGGCGACGGTCCGCGTCATTTTGAACCATCGTCAAGTGACGCGGACGACACCTGAGCTGGCACCCCTCTCTCCTAACTACCACACCACACCAACGGGAGGACTTTTGAGCTCTCAGTGGTACTGGTATCGAACTCATGATACGCTAGCCACGATCCGATGCCTAGACCACTCGGCCACCATGGCCGCTACATCTATTTGGAAAAACGTATCAGGTAAATAATAATTCTCTATGGTCCAGGATGGCATCCAACTTACCTGCTTCCGGCAGATACAAAAACCTTCACACAAAGCTCGCTGGTGGAGCTCACAAGAATCTCTCTTCGAGAGACAATCACTGAATTTTACAGTCGCCTCACAAAGCTCGCTGGGGGAGCTTTTCCGACCTCTCTTGTTGAGACAATCCCGGAATACCCTGGTGAGGTACTCGCGCAGGCGCACAACCTCAGGTTAGACTCGTTGCCATCTAGCGTTCTAGAGTACGTTATAAAACATTATTGTAGGAACTGTGTTTTCAACTTGTTAATTGTCATCTTTTTCCCACACACACATCGCTTATCTCTTTAATATATTTTACTTTTAGAGGTCCTTATTCTTTTTTATTATTACTGTCATTCTAAATGTAGAACAAAGGTTTTTTCGATCTTTGATCATTGCAATATCAATAATGGCATCATTGTAATCAATTTCCATTGTAATTTTCATTTTGAGAGCAGATCTTTCATTTTCCACAGCAGATTTCATTTCAGTCTTGACTCTCTAAAGGGAAGAAATGCTTCTCTCGTGACTCCCTAGACGGTGGCTTGCTCGCTGTAATTTAATTTTTTTTCTCTTTTTTCGACCTTTAATTTTTGACGCACCCAAATCTTTTGAGTCCTGGGCATGCACCCACCGCGCCTAAACTGGCACCCTCCCCTATCCTATCTCATTACTCACTCTAACGAGAGTGCTCGAACACTGCGGGTTTTCTGAGTCCATAGATTTCGAACCCGTGACTCGACAATGAAGGCCACGAATTCCTGATCGTGACCATTCGACTGCCACGGAAATCAGAAGAAATATGTCTATTTTGTGAAAAATATTCATAAAAATTGTTGATTGCAATAGCAGATTATTACTGCAATTCAATTTTACTCTTTTCTTGGAATGCTTATAAAGTTATTCTTAAATTTCAGAATATTTTTAAGAAAAAATACTTATTGAAATATAAATTCGAATCATATGAGTAAAACAAAATCTTGCAAATATGAAAGGACTGCCATGACGGCGAAGAAAAAAGGCTTCTTTTGTACTAGCCATTACCAGGCCAGCTTCGCTGGGTATTTTATGATATTATATGAAAATACAGTTATTTCGTGTGATATATAAAGACCTTATCACACGTACACCTTTAGAGCAATTTTCTACCCAATTCCGAACAATTTCTACCTAGTTGCCATAGCAACCACTGCAAACAGCTTTTTGCCAGTGAGCTAAAAAATTTGTTCCAAATAAAAGTTGTTCAGAATTCCAGCCGATGGGGTTCCTCGACGTCCTACGTCATAAACAAGATGGCGGTAAAGATGGCAGCTTCGGTTTCGTCAAACTCATCAGACATGGCGTATAATATTTTAACGGTGTATAATATCTTAAACAGAATGGCCATTTCTGTTTACGCCTCCAACAAAAGCGTGAGCGAAATAAAAGAAATAATATTGGATGTTCGTTTTCCGAAGGAGAGAAATCGGCGAGTAATTTTTCAATGTGGAGATAGAGCGCGGTGGACGTCAGAGCATGTCGTTTTGCTTACGACGACCCTTCACCCTCAGCTGCGTAAAAAATTGGCCTAAAGGGTTGCTCCAAATATGCGTGTGTGATAGGGCCTTAAGTCTCAGCTCAGTTGCTGTGTGGTAGCATTTCGCGCTTACACGCCACAGGTCCGGGGTTCAAATCCCGGACTGGGGAAGTTCGACTCGGCCTTTCATCCCTCCAGTGGATTGATAAATTAGTACCAGACTTGCTTGGGGACTAAACACTAGGGGTTTTACGTCCGACTGACCATTTGACCGGAACATCTGCTCATGCACCTCAGCACCAAGGTCACCAATACTGAGATGAGCACAGTAGGCCTTGGCCCTCATGGGCTTTTGTGTAATTGAAATACTAAATAAAAATAAATAATGTCTTACCATTAAGTTTTTACATGTATTGAAAATCCTTGCTTCTTATTTTAAGAAGGACTTGAATTTCTAAAACTAAAGTCTGTTTATTGTTTACGCCCCCTGTAATCCCTTTTGGAAGTCAATTTTTCCGAAAAACCCGTTCTTAGCTTATCCTATTCAACAACAGCAGCAACAACAACGAAAAAGAATGCTTACTAAGTTTTAAGTGTGTAGGTCTAATATTTCAAAAACGAGGATGTGTTTATTCGTACGCCCCGCAGCTCCCCGTGGGAGTAGAATTCCGTTAAACCCGTTCTTCGTAGATTTCTATCGAACAAAAAACGTGCTTGCCAAATTTCAAGTCCGTATGTCGGACAGTTTAACAAGGGGGGGGGGGAATGTATTTATCAATAAGGCCTCCAAACTCCTCTTGGGAGTCGATTTCCGCAAAATCCTTTCATGGCGGATCTCTACTCAACAAAAGAAACATGCCTGCCAAATTTCACACCTGCGGGTCTCATAATTTACACGTGATCAGTAAATCGCTTTTCTACTTTATAAATATAAATTTACAAAAATTATTCTTTTTGGATCAATTGTTTTAAAGTTGTATCGAATAAGTTACAATATTCTCGTAAACAAAAAGGAATTATAGTTAGTTTTGTGTTACAGTTAACTTAATAACTAATTTGTTACTCAAAAAGTACGTTTTATAAATTCTGAAAAGTCCTTAAAATTACAAAATAAAGGAATAAGCTACAGAATACTAAGAAGTTTTTAAAAAAATAAATGGACAAAAAAATGATTTACAGAACACACATTATGGAAGTCGTTGTTAGATCTTCTGCCATTAGCAAGTCAGTACCAATTCCGTTTTAAGACGATATGGTACCCTAAAAATCATTAAACTGTCGAAAAAAATTTTATTGGCTTATTTGATACCCCAAACCTTTATAAATATGCCTGCAAAATTTCAAAGCTTTACCTGCATTTTTCATTAAGTAATGGAGCAATGTTTGATGCTAAACAGCAACTACCAAGCCTATATTTCAGATTATCTGCTAGAAAAAAACCTGATAAAAATGAATTAAATTTTTTTTTAATGCGCATCAATGATATTGACATTATATATGCAGTAATAAATCATTTTAAGAAATAATTGTGCATTTCATGCAAAAATTCTATTTTGTGAATTATTTACTGAAGATCAAATGGATTTGGTCAAGATTTAAAAGGTGTGCAAGCTTTTTATGATGTTATTATGAATGAAATTAAAACTTCAAAACGGATTCTCCCAAAGCACAAATACTAAATCTCATTTTGATAACTTAGATAATTAAAAATCTAATTCGCAAGAATAGAAAAACTCTCCCATTTTTATATATTTGTTTTTGGTGATATATATATATCCCATTTGCGCAAAATTCAACACTTTTATCATTAAAATATTTTAAGATATTTATTCAAACAAATGCACATACACAGATCTTAGATTTTGATGTATTTTACCTATAAATTGTTATTTGATTTTGCATTTATTCGTGTACAATATTAAACATGCGAAGGCTTTTAAAATCATGGAAATAAAAAACAAAGGCATAAACATCTTTTGTACATGTTCTGCATTAGCTCTGAGCATGGAATTAGCTCTAAAGTGTGTGTATTTTTTCTTTATTATAATTATTATGATAAAAAGTTTTATGAAATATTGATCTTTCATTTGTTTTTTTCTATGTATTCATTATGGCAGTATACTGTTTAATTGTTCTACATTTGTGCAATTTTTTATGGTAAGCAGTTTTAAATAAGCTAATTAACAGTTCATAAAAGTTTCAGACTATTCTATGAATATTATATCATGCTATTCATGGAAGGAAAACTTCAAACTCATATTTCTCCATGTTGAATTTTTGTACATATACTGTTATTCAAAACCCTAAGGCTTTTTTAATAATTGAAGTATGGGTTTGAAAATTTTTATACATGTTCTGAAACGTATGTTTTGTAAAACTGTGCATGAAATTAGCTCTAACATGTTTAGTACTATTTCTAAAAAATTTCAAAATCAAAATTAATATTTTTTTTGAGAATTTTTGTGAGTTTAACTACAAAAAAATTAATAAAAAATTAAAGAGCAGCAGCAGAAAAATACCCATGCACAGTCTTATGTAGTATAGTATAAGGTACTTCGGAAAAACATTTTGAATAAAAAGAGACATATTTAAAAAAGCCTTAGGGATTTAAAAAATGATTAAAAAAGCTAAAAAAAGTTAAATTTTACAAATATTTTGCAACAAATTAAAAATTTTTTGTATGGAATTATTGTTTAATATTAACCTTTATAAAATACAATTAAAACCAAATATCAAATATTAAAAATAAAAAAAATTGCGAAGATGGTACCATATCGCCTTAAAAACCTATGTGTTTTTCTAACTCTAGGTGTAAAGAATTGCATATGTGATCTGAAAAATGTAATTTTAAAAAAAATTACACGGCACTCTAAAGTTTAGTTTTGTTTCCAAAAAGTAAATTTTTTTAAATAAATAACTGACATTTTTTTAGGATTTAAATATAATAAAAGAATAATAATAACAAGTTTGGGCAAATATTTTAAAACTCGAATCTTTCTTTCATCGAAGAACATATTTTTCAATTATTAATAAATGTGGAATGACGGAATACATAAATAATTTCATAAAAATGCCATTAAAGTATGGAGAAAACAAGAAAAGTCCTAAAAAGAAGGGGGGGGGGATTATCCTAACTTTAAAGAACTTTTTTAAAAAATCCACAATCTTGGTAGCTTAGTTCAAATGCTAGAAAAATGATTAGTGACCACTTCAGTCGAGAGGTCATGGCCATGAAAGACCCACCGTGTAGAGGAATTGATGTACGTTAAATCTGTCACGGCTCAAATTTCTGACGTTGGAGTGATGTGGAAGGAAAAGGAGTGGGTTGCTAGCTCAGGTGTCGTCCTCGTCACTTGACAATGGTTCAAAATTGCATGCTCTGTCACCAACAGCCTTCTCTTTGCGAAAGAGTGCAATGTGAAAAAAGTGAAGTCAGAAAAATCTTTAATATGTATTTGTATGAATTTAGAAATCTGAAAAAAATTGACTGAATTCTATTAAAATTTCATAATTTTTTCATGTAGATAAATTACAAGAATTTAATATTCATAGCGAATTCCCCTTTTTGATGTAAATTTTTCTTCAGATGTTACAAATAAATCAATTTTAATCCAAATGTTACATTTTAAATCTTTTTTAAAAAATAAATCTTTCGTAAAAAAAAAAAAAAAAAAAAAAAAAAAAAAACAGAAATCATAATTAATATTAATTTTATTTCTAATAATATAATTTTAAAAAATATAAAAACATTTTACAAATTAGAATAAGTTTAATAAAAAATACCAAAAGTATAAATTGTACTGCTGCCAACTGATAATTATTTTGGAAAATACTCAATTTGTTTTTAATTTTTCATGTTTTATTAATTTGATAAAATTATGAATTCCTTTCAAATAATTTTCATATCAAAATTATTTTTTTCAACATTGAAATTAATAATAATCGAAACAGTTCTCAGTGTTTTAAAACTCAAGCCTTTTTTTTTTCTAAAAAAACTGTTATCAGTACTTCTACAATTAAGAATTCATAACCAATTGTTCCCCTTTCGCCGTAAACAAATCCCGGTCAAGGTTTTTGTAGCGAACCTCGCGAAAAGAGGAAGGAACGCAACTAAGAGAGCAGCGTCACATTTCGCGCCAAACTTTAGTTTGTGGCGGAAAGCGTAAGAAATAAAGACGCCGCAATGCGGGTGCGACTTGACCAATCATACAATACGCTGAGCGAGGGCCGCGAACTGCGCGCTCGAATGGCGCAATATCCCAGGATTCATACGCAGTCGGCAAGTAGTCCGCAAAATCCGATGTAATATAAAATAACAGGGCGGTCACTTCGCTGTCTAAACTATTCTAAACGCAGACTTAGACTCGTAGCTTGTGTTCATTTCATACTTGTGAGGTATTTCATACGAGTTTAGATTGTGGATTAATACAGTCGTTCACGAACATCCGAAGTCACGTTTGATGTTTTCACATTGCCTTCGCCAACCGAGGAACTGCTTTATTAAGTGCCGAAGTGTGCGAGGATTGTGATAGTTTGCACCGTTTTGCTGTAGATTTGTGTTGTGTTGCTGTTATTTTTTTATTTACTAAAAATCTGTTATAATGGTGAGTACAGCTTGTGTTTATTTATTTTTCGACGAAATTATTATCAGCGGTTAATTTGATCGTTGTGATGATCGACGAACGTGCACAAATAGCGGCTTTAATTTCGTAGCCGTTGTTCAGTAGTGACGTGTAATGGTGGGTAAATACATGAAGTTTTTTATGAAATATTTTGATCCTCTCATTTAAAAAAGAAACTTTGCAGAGTGATCTGTGATTTCAATTCGTAACAACTTCTGTTTTTCGTAGTATAGAAAGCTTTAATACTGAGAGGAATTTGTGGAAAAGCTACGGAACTGTGTACAAGATACGAAAAATGCTCTAGTCTAATTTTATTTTATCTTAATTATTCACCGGCTGACAGTCGTGGACTTCCTGACCCGCCTACGTTTCAAGTTACGGTTTCCGAATTTTTCTTCCACCTCGTTCGGCGGGTACGGATTTAAAAAGCTCCAAAAAATATTCTTTACGTTCTATCTATTTGATTGTTATATTGTTTTTAGGCGTATCCTTTGTATTTTATGACAGGTGACTGTAATTTTAAATATTGTCTACAGAAATATAAATTTTCCGTCACGAATATGCTATTCCGAAACCATGCTTCGTGCATTTTGATTCGTTGGCGTGTCTTCCCTAAATGTAATTTTGAGTTGTGGCTCCGGTTTTTAAATGTAGACTAAACCGAATCTTAAGACCTGTGGACTTAAACCCGGCTTTGATTCTGCTGGATAAGGTTTGAGGGTGAAAAAACCACCGAAATCTTATTAATCGTTTTCGAATAACATCACATTTATAGATTCATGAATTCATTTGTATAAAAAAAATGGTTCCGTTAAAGGCAAGGTGTACTGGTTGTTTTTATTGCTCATTTCTGAAATAAAAATTAAATTTTAAAGCGAGGAAAGTATTCGAAAGTATTTTTTAAATTTTTAGCTATTGTAGAATTGTATAAATCTGAACCTGCGTGTTCAAAGCTAGTGGGGCTGCCTTGTTAATTATAAGCATACTGTAAATGCAGAAAACCCGACTACATAGTGTATTATTTTATTTCCTTTCTTGTAAGTCCAAAAGATTTCTTGACCATATCAAATATATAAATCCTAAGGCTAAGTTACTTTTCAGATTTCATTGTTTTCTAGTTTTGTATTGTAGTATATTGGAATTAAAAATGTATATAGAAAGTGAGATACTTGAATATACACCCACATACAAATCTAATACATTTCAATTTGATAATTTTTAAATGCAAATTTAAAAGTAAACAGACTGCGTTAAATTCTCGGTTAGCTGTACACTAACAAAATTAATGCATATTTAACATGCATATCAAAAATAATATTTTTGAGAGGATGATAGAAATTTTAAAACTTATAAGGTAAATTATTGAACTATATACTATATTTAGATATTTAAACACTCGGTCCTGTTTTTTTTGTGGTGGATAACGACTGCTCAAAAGAAACTACGCGTAAAAATATTGCGAAAATTTCACTCTTCAATTTTTGCACACCAAATGGCATATAAGAATATATAAAAATTGGTTTGATTATACTTGGGTTTGATATTTTCGCATAATGGTTTGTATCAAACCAAATTTAAACTTGCTGCACTGTTAATATACTTGCTTCGATGCATGTAGAGAAATTTTAAACTTTTTATGTGAAGTTATAAAATTTGTTTCAAAGTATCTTTAAATTTTCTTTTTTTTTTTTAGGCCGATCAACTTACAGAAGAACAAATAGCAGGTAATAAACTTTGTTACAGAGTAATTATTTTTTAATGAATTTGTGCAATTTTTAAGAATAAAATTATTTTTAAAGAATCAAAATACAAAATTCATTTACATTTATTCTGGACATGTTCTTTTAACAGTTTTGGAGGTTCTTAAAGGGGCCTAATTTATAAGGCTAAGATAATTTATTTAGACTAAATCTCTTAATTTTATTATTTGAAAGATAAATAAATTATTGATCAGAATATTCGTGTAATTCTAATTAATCTTCATCTCATTTAGAATTTAAAGAGGCCTTCTCACTATTTGATAAAGATGGTGATGGTACAATCACAACTAAAGAGTTAGGTACTGTAATGAGATCTCTCGGACAAAATCCTACTGAAGCAGAGTTGCAAGACATGATCAATGAAGTAGATGCCGATGGTAAGTTTTCTTTTTAATGTTTCTTGGTGTTGCCTTTAATTGCCAACTTCTCAGTATTGTTGAACTAAAACATATTAAATATTTTACTAGTCTTTTAATTGTGATTAGCCTTTCTTATGGGATCTCTCGTATTAAAGGCATAAAAGACTAGGTTATTTTGAGTGTTAAGACAAAGTCTTGGGTTATATAAATTATGAGTATTGTTGAGTACAAATATCCAAATTTAGACTTTTATGGAGTAAAGCATTAAATTAAAATATTTGAAATTTAATATTGGATTGTGTGTTATAACTTTCAAATCTCCAATTATTAAATGTATTTTAATCTCTAGGCATAAATCTGAATGTTTTGCATAAACTTTTGATTTTATTCTCTAAAGTATAACTTCTGATAATTTTAGATTAAAAAAACACCCTAAATTTAAAAATAAATGTATATAAAGTGTCTAATCTTTTAGATCATTATTTAAACAAATTATGTATTTTACATGTGTGAATTCTATAAAAACTGATAATTTTCTACAACCAGCAAATTTAAATTGTATCAATTTGCAATAAGTTCTTGAATACATCTATTTTAAGTGATCTTAATGGTGAAGTATCTTGTTTACTCTATTTTTAAGACTACTCTATAAGACTTGTGAATGAGAATTTGGTTGATTTGTCGAATCAGCCACTTTCCCGCCAAGTGTTTTCTTGCCAAATTGACAAGTGCACCAAATCTGGTAACTCCCTGATTTTTGTATTAGTGAGGGAGAAGTCAGATCATGTTGTGGTAAGGTTGTTACTCCAAAACACAACACACAAAAATGCACCAAATTACCAATTTTTCAAAATTTGGCTGACCAGTGGCCGGTTTGACAATTTCGCTGAGAATCTATGATTCCTTTTAATAACTTGTATATAGAGTTCAAAATGTATATATTAAATATATTGAATCGTTTTAATTGAATTGGTTATTTCTCTAAATCAAACTTTTTAAATTTCATTTAGAATTCTTTGTTAAAAATAGGTAACGGCACAATAGACTTTCCTGAGTTCCTTACTATGATGGCACGGAAGATGAAAGATACGGACAGTGAGGAGGAAATTAGGGAAGCCTTCCGTGTCTTTGACAAGGATGGCAATGGGTTTATAAGTGCCGCAGAACTTCGTCATGTCATGACGAATCTCGGAGAGAAGCTGACGGACGAGGAAGTTGATGAAATGATCAGGGAAGCTGATATAGATGGAGACGGTCAGGTTAACTATGAAGGTACTTATCCTAAAATTTCTCCAAGCATTGAAACATCCGATATTGTATATCGTGAAATTTGTCTATTTTTATAGACTTTAAAATATAAATCTTGCAAAATGAACTCGTTGAAAAATAAAGGTTTCTGTTTAGTAAATGCATACTCTTAATTTTATATTGGGAACAGAAATTTAATAAAACAAAAGCCAGTTGTCACTTAATCTCGTTTAATTGAATATTTTTATATTAACTTTAATAGTTTTTAATGTAAGTCGAATGGTTCAGGAAGGTTATTTTCAAATGTAAATTCTTAATAACCTACTTGCTCTTCAAGGTTATTTTTAGCATAAGTTGCTACATCCATCATTGTTAGTTTAGAACATCAACCTTTTTAATGATTTAATAAAGCATAAGTTGCATACACTGCCTGTAGTAATTTTGTTTAAGACTAGAGTTGTATTGTTAAATAAAGGTAAGATATTATGCTAGTAGTTAGACTAGAGTTCTTTTTTTATGAAGTAAATAAAGAAAAATTGTTATTTGATCTTTACTCCCCACCTTCAGATGCTATAGGGTTTACAACATTAAAGATGCTAAACTTTCATGGTTATAATAGTACAGTAGTCAATCGGGAACTTGCAGCCTAATATTTTGTGGAGTCTGATTGGGAATTCTGATGCTGCTAAAGACCCATGTAGAGAGGCAAATAAATGTTGAATCTAAGGGCCTCCAAGGTTCTTGCTTTAAGCTTAGTATAAAATATTAAAGAATAGTTTTTGAGCACTTAAATATCACCTTTGTTATGTGATCATGGTTCATTGCCAATAACCCTTTGAGTTGATTCTAAGTACAGGGTGGCCATAATTAAACTGCAAGTGTTCAAGGGGTGGTGGAAAGAAACCCACTGGGGATATTCCAGTGAAATTTGGTATCTTCACGTTTCGTAACATGCGCAAGTCAAATATGCAATGAAAAAATAGTAATTTTCACCCGATAGATGGCACTGTACTTTATTTCGGTGCTATCATGTGTTTGGGGAAATGGGTTGGGGGGCCTGTGTCAAAAGGTTTACTTTCTTTAAAGCGTATGTATTGAAAATTAGTTGTAATAAAATATTCTAACTTTGAATGTTGGGTACTTTTCCATTTCGCTGGCACAAATCTTGCCCAGCAGGTTTTATTGAGGACAACTCGCATGCACATTAAAAAGTTGGTTTTTCATCCATTTTTGATATTTTAAAAAATGTTACTGGTTGAAAAATAGTGGCTTGTCTTGGGAGCAAAAGGTAACCAGTGGGAATATGCATTTTGGCATTGGTTGCAACTTTATCACCCGTGTCAGCACAAAATGAAGAGTACAGAATGTTTATTGTAATAAATGTATTACTATATAAAATTCTTTTTAAGAATATTTATCCAGTTTACTTTCAAACCTTGTCCTAAATTGATGTATTAGTTTCACGATTGTTTCATATAAATCTGCAATATTTATATAAATTTTAATATGCTAGATTGAATTGCACTTTAAAAAATATTCGTATTCTTTCATGTTCCAATTTCAAAATAATTATCTAGATATTTAACTTTGCTAACATTTCTTCGATACAAGTTGGTTAAGATTCAATAATTCGGAGTCTAGGTGCAAGACTTTAATAACCACTTTATATTAAAATAAAGCATATAAAGATAATTGATAAGAAAGCTAAATAGATTTTAGTAAATCCCTTGCCTTGGTAATTTTGGTTTTTTATTTAATCTTAATATTTAAATATTTAAAATATTAACTATTTTTAATTTTAACAATAAGCAATATTTTAACTTGAATTTTTCTATGTATCTTAAAATTGGTCTCTGTTAAAACATTTAAAGATGGAACATAAAGTAATTTTGTAGAGTAACACCTAGTAATTTTGGACAGATACTGAATGTTACTCATTGTGTTAATATCCATTATTTTTGTTTTCAGAGTTTGTAACAATGATGACATCAAAGTAATTTGTGCAAAGCATGGATCCTCTACGAGCAGATGTGCACTGTCTACAACAGCAAGAACAGTGACTGTATTCAAAGCTTTAAGAAGAGTTCAGATTCTTTTTACTTCTTTCTATTTTAATGTTCATGTACAAAAACTAGCAAGTAACACTCCTCTCTCAGTCATCTGGTGTTACCACTTGTAAAAAATGATTTTGTACAGTGTTCAAGGCTGCAAGATGCATTCGGGGCAGTGTGGATGACTGATTCTCTTGTCTTAATTTTTTTTTTCCTGGTTTCTGTAACTTTTAAAGAGAACTGTGTGTTTCATTCGCCTTTTACTGTTTGTAAAGTTTTAATTATACACATTCCATCAGTTGAGTTCATGTGCTATTTTAATTTGTAATGTTATTTTTCTTTTTAAATTTTTGAAGTTAACCAGTGGAATCTTGCAGAACTTATTGCTTGCTACGTGCGGTTGTAAGGTTATTCCTCACATGCACGTTAAAAACATTTTCAATAAAAAAATTCTTACGAGACTAATTTGTATCTGGTTTTTCTTTGTGTATTTTCAACTTTCAATTGCCAGAATGGCGTGGTTCTCTACTTGAAACTAGTTCCATTCTCCGACTTAAATTTAGTTTCCATTCAAATGGGTTATAAAAAATAGTCTATTTTATGTATATAGTATTATACATGAATCAAAATACTCTTGTGCACTAGCTATCAGTTCTAATAACTTTCTGTGTTGCTAGTAAAACTTTTTATGGTCATGACTAAAGTTTAGTGAAACTACACTTAAATCTAATCGAAATGTTAAATAAGTATTACGAAAAGTATAGTGTTGGATGTAATGTGCAATGGAAGAAGTTTGTACAGTTAACAAAGAAGCTAGGTCTTGTAAGATGCTTAATGTCTTATTTTAATGAAGGGGGGGGGGCAAATCTTAATCTGCTAATGATTGGGCAAAGGTGCAGGGAGGGGAACCGGTATGAAAGAAATTTGTAAATGCCTTAATAGAAAATAGTCGAATCTCTTAACTTCTAAACTTGCAACTTGATCAAATTTTGTTTACTTTCGAGCATAATCAAAAGTTAATGTTGTACTTTGGCATATTACTTCATATTTAAAACTGGCAGCAGTTTATTACCGTAGTGATTTAGAACCTTCTTATTGACCTGGTTAATTATATTTTCAACTTAATTCTTTCTTTAAATATATTGTCATTACAGTTGGATATTCAAACACTGACTCGATGGTCGAGAAATGGGTTGGATGTTGACTTTAAGTTTTTTCAACCAAATATTTGTTATTGGAAACTTCACTCAAGCTCTGGTGTACACAAAGGTTAGAGTTCAATACAGTTATCATCTTCTGGTATAAAGATTACTCGCACAGCCTATGGTATTTTTGAATACAAACTCCTCCTGTAGAAGTTGTCTGTATGCCACTGCACTCGAGCAACTCTAGTTCTTAAGGTTTTTTATTCAAATAACAGATGGTACCATTTGAAATATCTTTACTCTTTCAAAGCTTTATGCTTACAAATAGCTACAAGGTGGAATATTCTCATTGGTTGCTAACTTTATAAACTATGGAGTGCATTTAATACAATCTGTATCCTTGATCAGTATGACTTCTTGATACCAGATGTTTTATGTAAGAAATGGCTAATTTGAATTGTGAAATCAAGGAACAACCTTAACTTCACTCTGTTGCAGAGTCCTTTTGTAGGTTCCCAAATCACTAGACTTTGCTTTATGTTTCGGATAACTTTACTTCCGAAATCACTCCTATGTAATTAGTTAGTGATAAGAATATTCTCTCCATGTGCAAACCACCTTTTCAGCTTCTCAAGGTTATTATAACCTGTTGGTTATAAGGACCTTGACTGCTTTTCAGAGATGTGGACATTGGCTATATTATCAGATAAAATAAATCACAAACATGATAATATAAAATTGTATTTTAATGGTGTTCTATCAATTTTACATGTTTATAAGGTACTCGCGTATTTCATCAAATGCAGTAATATGCAGTCAATGGTAGATAATTGTTTTAAGCATGTGCGAACACTATCTTGTTCGTACATAAGATGAAAGCAATTGACAAGGTGTTTTGATTTGGCAAAATTGATAGACAATTTTAATGTGCAAGTACAGTTTATAATATTAGTAACGGATATAAATCGGAACATGGCACATTTTCTATGTGTTTCCCGAATTGGTTGTACGATTCCAATAACCTATCAAATGTGTAACTATATAAACTCATTCTGTGAAACTGCGTGGCAACGTAAACTGATCGGAGATATTGCGTGAGTGCCACGCCAAAGGGTATTCGGTGACTGTCTCGCGAAGAGAGGTTGGAAAAGCTCAGTCGGTGAGCTAGGGGTGGAGATTTAGAAATGCCGAGACTCTCAAAGAGAAGTTGATGAGCTCCATCAGCGAGCTAAATGTGGAGAGTTTGGTTAATTCTGTGACTGTCTCTCAACGACAAGAGGAGGGTAAGAGCTCCACCAGTGAGCTTTGTGAGGAGAGGAAGCATTCAGGGATTGTATCTCAACGGGAGAGGTCGGTCAGCTCCACCAGCGAGCTTTGGATGCCATCCTCCCATTTTTTTTCTCCTTAAAGTCAAACATTTGAGATTTATTTACCTAAAACGTTTTCCTAATAGATATAAATACTTGTATATGTGAGACATCCTTTGTGTTTGTTAATAAACCTGTAAAACATTCGAGCTTCGTTGAAAATCCCACAACACTAATAGGATAATAGAGAGAAAATTGAACAAGTTCTAACTAACCACTATTTTAACAGATTGGAGATATGTAAGAATAGTTAAATTTTTTTACAATCAACAATTTGCAGAAATGACTATATTTAAGAGAAGATCGCCACTTATTTTTAGTAATAGTAACCGGTATAAGCCTGGATTTTTGGGATATTTTCTATGTGCACCCGTGTTTGGGTTTCATAATTCCAGTATCCTTTAAGTGTAGTATAATACAAGAAAAAAATTACACCAAATTCAAACTAACAGTTATTGACAATGTATAAAAATAGCATATATATTGCTAATTAGCCTGGGGGGGGAGCAGCCGACGACTCAATTATTTGAATAACTAACTTATTAATGGGGGGACAAGGACAAACGACTTTTGTTTCAAGTGTTCTTTTTTAGCCTCATGGAAATTTCTAGAGGGGTCGATCATTAAGCTGCCAATCTGATAACCCTAGTCCAGTGGCGTAGCTACCAATGGGCTAAATGGTGCTGTGTAGCAGGACCCTGATCAAGAAGCAAACCGAACTTGCAATAATTTTTCCACATTAAAGATGTAAATATAAAATTTTTCAACACAACTATAATCATGGCAACTCGGATGAAAGTAATTTGGAACTTGTAAGGAATTCTTTCCGTTGTTTGAATAGTATTGCGAACTTTACTTATTGAAAAGTTTATATAATTTTCATTTTTCTATAAACTGTTACTTGAATATAAACTTCAAGTTCCATGAAAAATCTTACATTTTGTCTTATTCTTACATCTTAAATAAATCTTGATAGTTAAAAAAGCACGCTTTTATAGAAAAGGGAACTAAGAAATTTTGCTGACCCATCCTCTCCTTAGACACATAAAGAACACTTTTTTTGGTTTGTTGTATTAACCATGAGAGTTTTCGCTTTAGGATTGTAATTTAATCTTTTAGTCGCCAAATCTGGAAATCGTAAATCCTGATCAGGACAATCAAAGTTTTGACATCGTTGTATTGTCATCGGTCCTTGAGAAGTGTGCAAAGTTTCCAGTTTATCTAACCTTTTAAAGTGGGTAAAAATCGAGTTCAAAGATTCCGTTAGCCACCCATCCGGTATAGTGGTGTAGGGCCTGGGTTCAAATTCCGAAGAAGGCATGGATTTTTTTGTTGTAATCTTTCCTTTGTGCTGTAAGCCCCCGTGTACACGCAATGCTGTACCCGATACATTGCGTGGTGCACGAGATTTATAAATGTTCTCAATAAAAACAAACAAAACGAGCCTTACAGTAGTCGCATATGATGTGTAACATCTGACATGTTATTGTGGTAAATTCCCAATGGTACTAAAATCCTGAAAAAAATAAATCGAGTATGATTGGAAATAATTTTCTGTGGAATAATTATGTCTTTCAAGAAAATTTTATTTAATTAACACAAGGAGTAATGCAATGTTTTTATCAAAAATAATTATTCTTGTTCGATTTGGGGAAGAGCACAAGTTTATCCTTGGTGAAATCTAATGAGACTTGCTGGTATGTGCGAAGTGGATTTAGAGTAAAGAGCAAACCAAACCGAGTTTTTGAATTAGAATCTTTTGAAATGCTAAATTTAACAGTATAAAAAAGGCTTGATGGCTACTAGAGTTGGACCCACGTGGATATATCTGTACAAGATCCAGCTATAAAGGACTTAGCTTCTTCTCTGATCCTAAAGTGAGAAAACAAAAACAAAGATCCCACGGCTTAGACCACGGGGGGGGGGGGCGAAGCCCCTCCCGAATGAAGGAGAAAAAACAGAACTTCACTGCGAGGGTAGCGAAGAGACACCACCAAGCGTGCTGATTGGTCAAATTAAATAGCGCGCGCTTCCCTAACTTCCTGTTACGCATTTCCGTCCCTTTTCACGAAATCCGAAATCACGAAAAGATTCCGTTACATAAAGGTGAAGCTAATAAAAGCGTTTTAAAAACCTACACAGGAATAAATTGCATCCTCTGGTTACATTCTATTTTATAATATATATATAATTCCTAAGCAGTCTCTTGTTTCAATATTTCGTGATCTACTTGTATCTGCAATCAAGGCCGGACCGTGACCTTTGGGGGCCCTGGGCTAACGATATTTGGGGGGCCCTAAATTAAAATGTTTGCCTTTTTCCTTAAAAAATTATTGTTCGAAAAAATTTTAAATATACGAAACTCGAAGTTTTTTTCCCCAAAAAATATAAATATATAAACAACATAATTTACAAAAAAAAAAAAAAAACTTTTCTCACTTTTAATGCTGAATTATTTGCTCATTACATTTTAAGTCTTTGGTGAGATCAATATTAATAGAAAAAAGCGATTATTAATTAATCCTAGTACTTGTCATTGTTGTCCTATATTTGTTTTCTATGTAGGGCATTTTAGAGTACGCACGCTCCGCTTCGCAGCTAGTAATACAGAGCGTTAGAAAAATCTTTAAAATGGTATACAAATTTGGAAAAACCTTAACTAGTTTCTTTTTAAATGAAATTGAATGTATCACTACAAGTATAGGACTGTAGCTCAGTTTTAGATAAGTTTTTAATTAAACACCTTCCTTTTCTCAATGTTGGTCTACATTCGAATAGTAATCAGTAATAGCGCACCCACTCTCCATCTTGCAAAACCATCAAAAATTTTAATTTACTATATTCTGCATATATATACTTGACTTCTATTTAAATCAAGGATTAGCTTATCTAACACTACAATAAGCGTGTCTCTTAAATTTTTCTGTGTCCCATACACAGCTTTTTCTGTGAATTCATCTGCAAATTTTGAAATAACCCGTCTCTAGTTCACATCACTATATTCTATTTCTACTCTAGGACTTAATATTTTGGCTGCGTCTTGATACTCATTTAGTTTTTGATCTGCTTCACATGTCGTACATTGCTTATAAATGTTTTTAATGACATAATTAACTTATTCCCTTTACAGATGTCCAAATCCCAAGAATCTAATTTTTTGTTACCTGAATTAAATCTTTCTAAAATTTCTTCCCAAAATATAATTAAAATATGAGTTTCGAGTTTTGTTAATTTATTAAATAAATTTACTGCCTCTTTTTGAAAATCAATCTTCTCATTTTCATTGTCACTAAAAGAATAATTATTGTAATGATATTACAATAATTACACTGGGGAACAAAAAAGAAACATTTTTTTTTTTTTGCCTCAGAAAGAAAAATATGTGATTCTGATAGCATTTCTTCTCTTGAATTCGATTTTTCTTCATCACGCAAGGTTTTTGAGAGACAGGTATTTATAATTTGAAACACTTTAATATTTTCTACATTCTTAAGTACACAATATTCGAACATTCGGACTACCTAGAAATTAAGAAATCACGATTTTCTTTTATATTTCGCCTGTGTTCGCTGCCTTGATATCTCTTTTCTATCGCTGAAATCTCATGTTGAAAGCGTTCCCCGTGCTCATCGCTCACTGCACCAAGATTTTCCGGGAAGAAATCTAAGTGCGAGTGCAGGAAGTGTATTTTTAAGGACATATTACAGCCCAAATTTTTATAAGATCATGTACAATTTCACGGTAATTTTCCGCCTTTAGATTTATCAAAAAACTGTGAGTTACATTTTTGAATGCTTGCCAAGCTGCTTTCTCCAGTGGATTTAATAGTTCCTCAAACTTCTCATCATGCATTAGTGATCGCATTTGTGGACCCACAAATATCCCTAATTTAATTTATGCTTTACTAATTTTAGGAAACTTCTGTTTTAAGTACATGAAACCAGGAGTAATGCCCATGGCTTTCACGAAATTCTTCATTGATCCTAGTTCGATATGTAACGGAGGTAGATACACATTTTTAGGATTACACAATGCTTCATGTTTCACATTTTTCTGTCCAGGAAAGAATGATTCGCGTTTAGGCCATTCTTTTCCGATGTAATGGTTTTTTCTGTCCCTACTATCCCAAAGACACAAAAAACAACAGTACTTTGTGTAACCAAGCTGCAGACCAAGTATCGAAAAATAAAAAAGTTTCTTGTATTGAAAATTAATACTCCAAACTATTAATACTGTCAAATCTCATTTATTTCACAAATTAACATGCCAACTAGAGTCCAAGACTCACCTAGTTCTAAACAATTTTTTCATGGAATACTGTTAATTAAACAAAACAGAACGAGCACTTCCTTGTTGCCACAGCGTACAAATAGTATACTTTTTCAATATCGTTCAGTTCACTGTGACAAAAAATTAAACAATGATAAATAAATTCAGGTAAACAAAATAATAAATTTAAATAATTGTTTTGCTTTTAACATAATAAACTGAAATTTATAAAGTGGATCTCACATCCTCCCACCTTGAGATGTGGAAGTCCCACAGCTCAACAACTATATTAGATATCCAGCCTTTCGGGAATTTTAACAGTCCGTCCTAGTCTTGTCTTGTCTTGAACAACTGCGTAGTCGATGGAGTTGTCGTCAGAACACTTAGGAATAGCATTCTTCATAGAGGCAATTTTTGTAGATAATACATTTTTGTCAGGTGGAAAAGACGGATCATTAGAAGAGATCTCTAAAGGGAAGACGCGCTGAATTGGACGCAGAATTTCTCGCGAGATGTTCTAAGTTTAATGAGTCGACACACACCGTCTTTCCCTGGCAGAATTTCTGTCACTTTCCTCAGTGGCCAGTCGATTCGATTGGCGTTGACACTTTTTATGAGAACAATGTTCCCGGAAGTTTTCATCGAAGTTCTAGTCTTTTGCGGCCTCCTTATCAAAGATCCAAGATATTCGGACCTGAACCTCTTTCGAATGTCCTTCTGCAAAGCTAACCTGTATTTGACACGATGGTTGAGACATTTATGATCTGCCGCATCACAGTCTGGAACACCAGAGTTTTTGATATCCTGAAGAAATATCGCAGGGGTAAGTGGAACAAATTCTGAGTCACATTCGTCGATGTAAGTCAAAAGGCGTGAGTTGATTACAGATTCACAATCACAAATAACTGTTGTGAACTCCTCGAATGCCAAACTTGCTCTTCCAAGTATTCTTCTCAAAAGACTTTTAAGAATATCAATTAGTCTCTCCCACCATCCACCCCACCATGGTGAAGAAGGGGGATTAAATTTCCATTTAATTGGACGAAGAGCATTGTCGCTACAAATGCGACTCCAATCTAAACTTCTAAGCAAATTGAAAGCTCCGACAAAATTAGTGCCATTATCACAGTACATGGTTTCACATCGGCCTCTCCGAGCTATAAATCGCCGTAGAGCTAGCAAAAAGCTTTCGGTCGATAGCGATGAAACAAGCTCTAAGTGGACAGCTCTATATACGGCGCATGTAAAAATGCATACCCACGCCTTCTTTCCATCTTTTAAAAATAAAGGTCCTGCCAGGTCAATTCCACAGATCTCGAACACGTTTGCCTGTCGTATTCGATCTTCAGGCAAAGGAGCAGATACAACATCACAACGTTTAGAAGAAAATCTTTTGCAAACGACACATTTTCCGATTTAATTTCGAAATTTGAATTCTGAATGTAATTTTCAAGTTGGTCACAATTATCTCCTTTGATTCAAATTTTTCCAAGAAGCATATCCATTGTTATCAGATAAACAAATAGTAAACTTTTTTGTATATGACATTCATATTTTGTTAAAAAGAAAAAAATTCATTTTAATACAATAACTTAAGCATAGAAGAGCATACTTTGGAGAAATAAATATGTATATATATATATTATTCATTCTGTTTAACCTAATCTGCCAAGCCAAAATCCATCATCCTACATACAAGTATTTTAAAGGACATTCGGATTATACGACACAGATTCGAAGATATGCAATTTATATACAAGTGAAAATACCGACTTTCCTTCATGCTAAGCCAGTGATATAAATCTCGTAGAGATATTTGTAGGAAATGTGTTCTATTTTTTTTCCCGTATCGCGTAAATCTATAAAATTTAAGATTTTATGAGCTTGTATTAAAATCGAGTCATTCACAAATGTACAACTACAGTTATTGAAAATATAGTTAAATTTTACATAAAAATTGGTTGCATATTTTACAAAAAATACTATCAATACTAGTTGAATAACAAAGCCAAAAGATCTTTCCAGCACTAGGCCATTTTAAAGCTTTTTAATGAAATGATTATTAGAAAATGATCTCTTTTGTTCTTTGTATTCTCATAGAGAAACAGAATATATATTGTTTGGATCTTTATTTTGAAAAAAACTCATTTCAGTGAAGGGATATAATCAATAAAATTATTACTTAGCGATTTAGGCCACGAACTTACGTGAATAATCCTAATCTTCCTACTCCATGTCTTCATACTTAAATACACTGCTGGCCACCGTAAATGCAACGCTAAGAAAGACAAGAGAGAGCACAACAAAGTTTATTTTGTAGATAACATGTTGACCAAGCATCAAATGATTAAATTTATAGACTTCTGTGAAGTGTGGTTCTTGCCAGAATCAGTAGCCAGAGTAGCCGCCATTGTTGAAGATCACCGCTGCTACACGCCTCGACATTGATTCAAAGAGACTTTGGATGTGTTCTTGGGGTACAACAGATCAAGCAGCTTCCCCACGTTGCCAAAGTTGATCTGGTGGGGCGGCTGGGGGTGTAATCTGGTTAATCGTTGAGCAACCATGGACCACATGTTTTCTATCGGAGAAAGATTCGGAGAGCGAGCCGGCCAGGGAAGCAATTCAATCTGGTGATTGACGAAGAACCTTTGGACAAGGCGTGCCACGTGTGGTCACGCATTATCCTGTTGAAATATGGTTGTGGCCAAGCCCTGAAGGTAAGGAAGGACAACTGGCTTCAACACCTCGGAGATGTAGCGCTGGCTATTTAAAGTACCGGCAATGCGTACTAGAGGAGTGCGAGAGTGATATCCAATACCACCCCATACCATAATACCCGGTGCTGGACCAGTGTGGCGGTGCATAAAGCAGCTATTCAGCATCCTCTCTCCACTGTGTCTCCAGATTTGAATCCGACCATCGTGGTGTGGCAGACAGATGCGTGACTCGTCAGTAAAGACAACTTCATTCCATTTTGCCGCCCACATTCTTCTTTCATCACACCATTGGCGGCGGAGACGTCTGTAGTTCTGCGTCAAGTGTAGACCAAGCAATGGACGTCTTGTAGACAGACCACTCTGCTGTAAACGGCATCGAATGGTACGCGCAGACACTGAATGATGCGTTCGTTACAGGCTTAACGCTCTGTGCTATGGTTCGTGATGTGACTGAGCGATTTGTCACTGCCGTGTACACAATTTGCCTGTCCTCAAGTGAAGTGATGCACTGAGGTGGATGCGATCGACCACGTCGGTCCGTCGTACCCTCCTGCATCCAAAGATCACATATCCGCATTACAGTTGTTTGGTTTCGTCCAGCACGTCTACCGATTTCTCTGAAAGATAATTCACAATCTCGATAGGCCACTATCCTTCCTCTGTCGAACTCGGATACTTGGTCAAAAGCTGATCGCTGTTTTCTACGAGACATAACTACCGTTGTTTGAAAAAACCACAAGAAAAACACAATGGCCGTACTTGAAATCGTCGAAATCTCCAAGCCTTAAATAGCGCTTTGAGGTGGCGCCACAGGCGTACGTGATGTGTGTCTGCGCTGAAATTCTAATCATTTGCATATATCACCTCCGCTAATGCATGTTGAAATTTCATGTTATTTGCGTGCTTCCTTCAGGGTGTTTCATTTACGGTGACCAGCAGTGTATTTTAGAAATGTGTATTTGTATTTACTTTTTATTTGAAACCAATAAACAGATACCTAAGTATCTTTAATATCAGGTATTATGCATAGCAAATTAGTATAATATTGTAACTTAGAATTATTATTATACAAAAATAAATGGCTACAGAAATAATGCTACTACGTTTGTATAAATGCTCTATGCTCCTCGACGCCGCTCTATGATAGAGTCTCTGTCTATTAATTTCACACGGCTACAAAATCAAAGTTTTGGAAAAGTACAAAAGAGGTTTTCAGTGATTCTTATGTTATTTAGTGTGCTGATTTTCGAAAATGACCTACATTTTTTCCCATCACATCAGGATTTTTTGTAAAATCAATATCTTTGCTAAAGCCCTATTTGAAAAGGAATTTCCTCAAACAACTTAGCCTGGACAATTTGGCAACAGTGGTTTTTATCCAGTTAATTCTATGTAAATATAGATTCCTGATGAAGCACATAAATTTCTAAGCAATTGGATGAATAGTGAGTGAGTGAATGAATATTAACGTAGCGCTGCTCAGCTACACGAGAGATGTTGCTGATGGAACTCGTAATTTTGAACCATGGTCAAGTGACGAGGACGACACCTCAGCTGGCACCCACTCTTTTAAGTATCTCACCACACATACGGGAGAGTGTTTGAGGTCTCGACTGATTTAACATGCATCTTCCCCTACACGGAGGGTCTTCAGCGGCACTTGTCTCGAACTCATGACATGCCTGCCATGAGTCCGTTACCTTGGCTACTAGCAATTAGATGAAAACCATTGTTTCTAGACCTCACATGCTGTCTCTGGTCATGAGAAAAACAAGAAATTCCCTTGAGGTTTAAACGCTTTACATCCAATTATGGTGTAGCTCTTCTAAAAGAAGATCACCAGCATACTATTTTAATTTGTTTTTATTAAGGTATTTACAAAAAATATATAGACGATTTTCGAAATTAATAAAAATTAATTTCATCGTATTCGGTGGTAGGGCGGAAGAACTAAAGTAAATTGCTCTTGCTCTCGAAAATAAATTTAATATGGTATTTCGGGTATTTTATTTTTGATTTGTGTGTATTTTTTTACTGGTTTATTTTATTGTATTACTATTTTAATTGTAAGCACCTTTTCTGTTTGTTATCTTCAACGAGGAACGGGCCCCCCCTAGAACCCGGGGGCCCTGGGCTGCAGCCCATTTAGCCCAAACGTAGATCCGGCCTTGTCTGCAATAGACTGATGTGATTTTGCTCCCCTCTTCTCTTTTGCAAAAGTTTTTTTTTTAAAATTATTATAATAATAATATTGTATTGTATTTTCTTGCCCATGCATATTTTTTGTATCTGGATGAACCATTTTGTAGCACCAAACCCTCTGGTGAGTGAGTTTAATCCTCCCGAATAAATAAATAAATATCCAGAGATTCCACAACACCGTTTTGTAGCTAGCATTATGTTAATCCTTCCTTTTAACGTCAGTAAGTACTCCAGTGCATACGAATTGTATTGCATAAATTAGAAAACTAAAATTATGGATAAAAAAAGAAACTCAGCGGAGTTACCTCAGTCTCAGAGATAAGAAAAGAAAACTGATTCACTTTATTCTGACGATTCCAGATGCATTTAATAAATATTAATTGTTCATTTTAATTATTAGTAAAATATAACTTATTTAGTATTTACAAATAATTTTAAGAAAGGTGGAATAAAAAAACAGAGGATAGCTTTTTGGATAAAACTGTAGTTATTTTCAAGCACATACTCAAACTTTCCTAAGAATGACGTAATTGTAAATAGTATCTTGAATGCGCTATAGAGTCTTAGAAAACAAGACCCATTTGGGGGGGGGGGCATCTCTGTTACACAATCCACCGAAGAGTCATAAATTACCACCTTTCACCAAGGGAACGCAGGGGAAATTTCATGCATCCTTCCGCAAGAAGACGGAGTTACAAGTTTACTTTCCCCTCTTTCCAAATATGCAATGCTGACTTCTTTAATTACTCACAAATAAATTAGTTTAAAAATTTTAAAGTATATGCGTTTAAAAGAGCATAAAAAATAAAGGTTTTCCACGTTTTTACTTTTTTTATCCGATAATTGAAAATATTTTTATGATCGTTTTAACGCACTAAATGTAAATTTTCAAATTTTTAATAAATATTTTTAAAAAATCGAAATCAAGAGAAGCATTAATTATTTTTTTTTTACCTTTTGGATGCATTTCGTTTCATACAATTAAAAGCAATACCTTAGACTTAAATAGAAATATAAGAAACTCCATAGGATTAACGTTACGCTCGGGATTTCGTGGTGGCGTGTCAACGGGAGCCTTAAGCGCAAACAACGCCAAGAAAAAAAAGATAGTAAACAAAAATTACCCAAAATAGACAAAGTAAACCTTCTACGAGTATTTCTGTTAATAGTCACTAATATAATGTGATCACTACAGTGTTGCTTGAGAAGCCTACTTATGGGAATTCGGTTTTTATTGTAATTAAATATACTGCTGGTTGACGAAGCAAAGTTACAAAAACGACTTCGAATCATTCAAAGGCAATGCAAGTGAGACTCGAAGTAAATATGGTAAAGATCCCCATTTTCAAGAAAAAAGGCAAAGGAAAGTTTTTTTTTTTAAAAAAAGTGCGTTAGCATCGAGTGCCATCTACTACAAGTTTAAAACGACGAATGTGCTTTAGACCACACGACTGAAGTAAAACTTCTTTAGCTCCATCTATATGAATGTATATATATATGTTTATATATCTATATCTATATGTTTATATATCTATATGTTTATATATCTATATGTTTATATATCTATATCTATATATAATATATACATGTATGTAGGAAAGGAGTGCAAGTTTTCTTTTACTTCTTTTGATTTTTATTGTAAGAGATGGCACCACTAATCGAAACCACGTGAGTTTTAGCTGCGCGATACGATGAGGTCATGTATTTATAAAGGTGGCAGAAAGAAGAAACTGAGAGTTGCACCAAAGCTTGAAAGAAGGCAGGTAAGAGGAAATCGCTCTCTACGTTGTTTTGAGAAAGAGTACATGTTTTCGGAATTAGTATGGTGTTATCTCGAATAATTTAAAACCCCTTGTAAATAGTAAATGTTTTAGTTGTGTTATTAATAAATTAAGTTATTTTAACTCTGCGTGCTTATTTTTAACATTAAAAATCGAACCTTCCCCTAGACGCCGTCCCACATGTATATTCATATACGTATATTAATTTTCTACATTTATTTAAATTTATCATGGGTTTTCATCAATAAATTAATATTGTTGAATAGATTTTTTATTGAAGTGAAAACTTCTTTAGCGGCGTTGGGCACTTTTTGGTAGAGGGAAATCTTATGAGTTCGCATCACCGACATGCTCTGACTGGCGCACGCCCAGTGTGCTGTTCACCTTAGACAATTTTTGGATTGGTGAAATCTTGTGAGTTCGCCTCGCCGACATGCTCATAGCAGTATATCTGTAGCTATACAGCTGACGTATAGTGCTGTGTATATCTTATAAGTGAAGTTGAATGGATTTGGTGTTCAATGTGTATATACTGTGCATCGCTCGTTACCATTCCGAAAATAGGCAATACATGTTTATGGTTGCCGTTTATATTTCGCCTGAAAAATCTATAAGACAGATACAACATTTTTATTCGAAAATTTGATGATTTATACAAAAGAAGGTCCAGAAATACTCGAAAAAAGATTTGGCGAAAAATATGATAATGTGCCAATGATTTTAAGTGGAGACTTCAATATTAACTTTGTAGTTGATAAAAATCTACCACTAATTGAATTTCTAAATTAAACACTTAATTTAAATATGTCCAATGATCGAAAATTTAGTATTACAAAATATAAAACGACGATCGATGCGGTGTTTACGCGATACTTAGATAAATTTGAATCAAACATTTTCCTTTCTTACTTTAGTTACCATAAGCCTATTGTATCTTTTTTAGAACAAAATGAAATAATTGAAAGTACAAAAAGTCTAACTATTGTTGAAATGAATGATAACAATGATGCAAACAATTAAAATAATGTTAAAAACCAAGTACATTGAAATTTATTTAAATACAAATACTATCCATAAATAATATGATTGTATAGTAATTGTTATTTCAATTGAATTGTGTTTATATTTTGTCATGATCTTGTGCAGCCCGTAATTAATTTGAATAATGAAAAACCATATAAACATGCATTTAGTTGTTGCTCGGAGTGTCAATAGATGGGAAAACCAGATTGATGTTGATAATTTTAATTCAAACATTATGAAATTTCAAATTTTAATACTAAAAGTTCTAAGTTTTCCCTTCTATCGGCAGTCTCTATAACTGCCAATTTTTTTAATTCATTATTTTCATTATCGGATACATCAGTAATTACTGTGGTTGATTGTAAGGCCGAGACAATAGGTTTATGGTATAAGAAATAAAATTCATTTGTTTTCGAATTAAAATTAGAAAGGTATCTAGAGAAAACTGCATCGATTGTTGTTCCATGTCTTGTGGTAAGATCATTTTGTGGTTATTATTCATTTGTAGTTCTAATTTATCTTGTAGAACGTTTACCAAGAGTTCTTCATCTTCGGGCGCGAACTTAACCTTGAAATCTCCTGCTAAAATTAATGGCAACGGATGATAGTTTTCTCCTAATTTTTCAGAGCCTACTTGACCATGAATCATAAGTCTTTTATATAAAAACTTTATAATATTATTAACTGTGCTATTGGGTGAAATGTAAGCAACTACCATTATGATGCTTGTTCCATCGTCCAAAACACAGTGAGCAGCACATATACCATCCATTGATGATTGACCAATATCGATTTCACGAATAAATCGTAATAAAATGTCCATGTTCGAAGTTATTTTATTCCAGGCATCATTCGATTTCTGATAAATTGCCGCTCCTGCTGATCTAACATTTCTACTCTTAAATCTCGTATTACAATTAAAATTCAGGATGCTAACATTTTCATCGTCGTTTGACCAGGTTTCTGATAGAAACAAAACATTCATTCATTCACTCACGCATTCACTCATTCATTCACTCATGCACTCACTCATTCATTCTGTCTCTCGCTCATTCATTCACTCACTCATTCAAGGGTGCGTTCGCCTCGCCCGATTACACTTTTCGTAACGCTCTTGTCATGCATTCACCATCTTACTCCCCAAGTCAAGCTTGCTTAAAGAAGTTTTACTTCAAAAACAATTTGATGAATTTTAGCTTATGATCACCGATTTCGAACCCGGAAAGAAAATTTAAAATTACTATTTTCAATAAGGTACTAGACACAATATTAGCTCATTTAAACACACGTTTTACTAATATGAGTACAGTCTGTCAGATATTCAATTATCTGTTCGACCTACATTTTTCTAGATGTAGATGAAACCACTTTGTTACAAATGTGGGACGAATTCCAAAATAAGTATTTTGATATAATAAGCCCAAACTTTTCCATTCAGTTCGTCGAGGTTCTACATCAGGGCTCATTTCCTTAAAATATACCTGACCACGTTGTCTTTTACCATGGAATCGAAGAATTCTGGTTTTACCATCGGCTGGACAGGGGTTTTTCTTTCCTAATACGATAAGAAATGTAGCAAATATAATTTTTTTTTGCAACTCAAGTATTTAAAGGGAACTTTATACTTATGTTAATGATGAATCTAAAATAGGATAAAAAAAATACTATCAACATACTTAACAGATTATGAATGTTAGTAGTTCTAACATTCATAATCTGTTAAATGTGTTAAGTGTAATCTATATATTTTGATTAATGCATTTCTCAGAGCTTCTATATAGAATACAAACTAATGAATTCAAATTCTGAGTTAAAATTTACCATTTTCTATTAAAAGGCGATTTTTTAATGAAGTAGTAGCCCGCAGTTTTCAAGATCTTTCACAGGAGTTTCAAATGCTTCTAAAAATAAATATATAATGTCTGTTTAATGTATTATGTTAATGTTTATTTTTATTGTGAAACAAATTTCAACTATTCCATTTTTAAAGCAGAATCAAGCTATAGACGATCAGAATGAATTAAATCAAAACTTCTCATATTTTGTCCAATGGTTATTTCTTTCTATTTGCACACTTTTCAAAATTGTTTTATGTAATCACCAAAAATTATGTATGGATCATAATAAAAGCTTTAAATACAATCCCACTTCGAATACCAATTGATTTTACTTGGATTTCAGAACACTTAAATATCTTTTGGGATAAATTGGCGAATAATCTCGTATTGTTGGCAACAAAATTTAATGCTTACATCAATTGTGTGTGTAAACTGCCTAGACATTTATATCACCTTTACCAAAATAGAATTTTTTTTAAAAAATTCAGAAAATATTTTGTTATTTTAGGTACATTTTGATTTATATATCATACCTAATATTGGACAAACAATATAAGAAAAAAGGTTTTGAACATTTGGGTCATTAGCACAGTCTGGTCATCACAGGACTTTTTGTACCTATTTTTGTTTAAGTTTTTATTATTTACGGAATGCGAGAATTGTCACAAACTTAAATTACAACCTACACCTAAGGTGGCTAGAGCTAGAAAGATATTACATGCGAAAGAAAAACTACAAATACAAATGAGAGATACAGGCGCCATCTATTGGCATAACGACAAAACCATGTTAACATTCAATATAAAGTCATTATCTTTAACAAAATCCTGGATACTGCAATGTTTAGTTTCAGTGTAACTTTGTGAAACATCTAAAGCACAATTTATAAACCTATGAAAATTGCAACTGGCATCGAAAAGTCTCTGAGATATTCTCAAAATTAATTCCCAATGCACCATTTTTTTCCTGAAAAATTTTGCTCTATGCTGTATAGTCAACTCAGTTTTAATTTTTTTTTGCAGCTGATCTCTTAAATTTATGCAGGTAGGTTCATGAATTTCGGCCCCCAAACACATTTTTCACTTTTCCCATTTTAATAAAATATTAATTTCTACGCTTCTAATGGTGCAAAAATTAACATTCTACGTACAGTAGAAATATTTTTAATAATTTTTTGAAAATGTTTTACCACCTGTCAAAGTCTACTAAATTTATTACTAAAATCCATTTTTCTCAAAACTAACATTTTTACCATATAAAGAACATTTGTTCCTAAACTAATACATTTAACAGATTATAACTTTGCATTATTAATAATTACACTCTAATACATACTTTAATTGAGGGATTTTTTAAAAAAAAAATATTTTGACCATATTTAAAGCGTTAAACATCATGAAATTTCCCTGTTAAAAAAACAAACAAAAAACAAACAAAAAAACAAAACAAAAACCAACAGATTCGTGCAAAAAATGTTTTTATTAAAAGTAACTAGCCATCTTATCCATAAAATCTCTGATTAAAGTATCTATTGTGGTTCAAAGAATATACAGTAAAAAAATTGGAGATTTTATTCAATGGAATGTTTATAAATGTTCCTTAAAAAATACCTATTTTTAATATCCCTGAGATACCGATCCTGCTTCATGAACCTACCCCCTTAAACTTTCGTGCTGCCATCTGCTGTCGATAAAATGTAAAATTCTCGTATGATATTAAAATCTTTTAGGATTGATGTATTAATGCATAAAATAATTACACCCAGTGGCGTAATGCACACCCCAGTATAGTGTGTGTGTGGGGGGGGGACAAAACATGACTTCCACTTAGTACCTACCCATTGTATAATCCTACTTGAGGGCCCAAGACCTGACTTTGCGGGACGTTCCTCATTACGCCACTGATAGCACCGTACACAGGGCCGGACCGTGACATTTGAGGGCCCTGGGCTAACGATATCTGGGGGCCCCCTAAATAATTAAAAATTTTGCCTTTTTATCAAAAAAATATTGTACAGAAAATTTAAACTATACGAATTTCCCCAAACAATTTAAATACGTTATAAGCAATAACATAATTTACAAAAAAAAAAAAAAAAAAACTTTTTCTACACTTTTATGCTGAATATTCTTTTATTTGCTCATCCCATTTTAAGTCTTTGGTGAGATCAATATGAATAGAAATAAGTGATTAATAACTAAGCCTAGTATTTGTCATTTGTTTTCTATGCAGGGCATTTTAGAGAACGCAGAAGAGAAGTTTCTACCTTTAGGTCGAAGTAGAAAAGCAAACATATATTTGTTGCACTAAACCAAAGGAGTTCACGATTTCAGTTGCAACCTTAACTGATTCTGCACAACTAGATTAAGAGAATGTGCAGCACACGGCACATAATTAGCGAATTTCTTTCTTTCTTTTAGAAGAGCTTACACGCCATTATATGGACCGGAAAATGTTGGCCGTGTTGTCATATAACTGTCCCCTACAATTATACAATAGCAGTCCATTTGTTTCTAAAAATTCTTGTGGATAATTAAATATAAATCTGTGTGACTAGTAATCTTAATTAATGCGACACATCTTTCATACACTTTCCCCCGAAAACATTATCGTAGTATAATAGCAAGTTAATCATTGTGGGACAAATCTGCTCTGTTGAATCCATCACTACTGTATAGTACTTTGTGTCACTATTATTTATTTGATAGTTATATAATTGTTTAATGATTTGCTTGCCCATGTGTTCTCAACTACTTGCTCATATATTGTTTTTGAAAAGGGTCGTTCGATTTGGGTCTTAATTTTCACGAATGAATGAGTCGAACTCTGCTATCAGTTTCAAGGTACCCATAAAATTACCATTATGAGGAGAACCAAAAACTTCCTCGGTACCTCTAAATTAACGATACTCAACCTGTGGCCCATGGGCCGCATGTAACCCACCAGACCATTCTGAGTGGCCCGGTCTAGGTCCGTTGAAATAACAAATTCAATTATTTAGGAATAATGTATTAAAAATTTAGCGAGTTCTATCAATCAAGCAATCAAATCTATCAATTTTGCTATCGATGTCGTGCTGTTACAAATTGTGAAATATTTTTTTCTTTTTGTAATTGTAATGGTTAGTGATAACAAATAACAATGAAGTAGCGATCATTTTATAGGTGTAACTAATTTTTAAGTAACTCTCATGTCTAAAAAATATTTGCTGTTTCAAGACGATTGGGATCTTGAGTATTTCGTAGGAAAAAAAAAACATGGTTGAACAACTTGTTTGATTCGTGGTGAAAATGTTATAGATAAAAAATATAATTTCACTGTACTACTAAACACAAATCTTTCAATGGCTCTGATTCTTAAAGATCCATTTAAAGTCGAGATAAATTGGTTTTCTTAAAAACTTTGAAAGAGCAATAAATATTTTACAGGAGGTAATGTCACAAAAACGCAGAGGTAACAAAAGCATCCCATAAAATTTAATACGTTAGATATATTGACAAACATATGAACTTGATAATTACTTGATAAACTTAAGAATTATTACAGAAATTAATAGAGTGTTTCTTAAATGCTTCCGATGTACTCTTTGATGAATTTAGTTATTTGTTCAGATATTTTTTTTTTATAAAATCAAAAAATATGTGAATAAATTTGAAACAAAAATGCGCAATAAGAACAGACAGATTTTACAGATAATACTGATTTCAGTCTGTAGTTCAATAAAAACACTTTGCTACCATCCTGCGTTTCATACATTAATATCTGAAATAAAAATATATAAGGCTTTGTCAAAAGAAAAAAAATCAAATTATCCAAGTTCTTGGCAGCTTTATTTTTATGATAGTAGAATGCAGACAAGGGGCTTAGGATCATTGATTAACGAAAATTGAAACATTTCCCCATAACTGGGTAAAAAGTGAATGAAACCAATATTTTGTGAGTTTTGTTTGATTGAATTTGGTATAGTTTTAAAATAAGATCCAAAATTATATGAAATTTTATATCTTGACCAATGTTTCACATTTAAAATGTCTATAATCTTATAGCTTCCCCTTCTCTATTAATCCTCATGTTGCGGCCCGCGTAAAATACATGTCAGATGTTTGTGACCCAGCGTAAGAAAAAGGCTGAGTACCCCTTTCACTGGTGTCCAAAAGTTAAGCATAAATCGTAAAATGCGAAAAACATGGAGTAAATATTCGTAAAATTATTCCAAATTTCCTGCGGATATTATTTGGGTGAAGAAGAAACATTGGGTTTATGCAAAACTTTTCAGTCGACTACGTCCTGCGGAAGACACCGGTGCATATTGGAACGTGGAGAAACTGATTCACGCAGCATAGGCAGTTCAGACAAGTTTCGTGCAACTGCTGTGCGAACGAACGTTGTTAACCATCAAACAAGGTGAATGATGGCACAAAGACACCAATTGGACATGCTTACGAAAGGAAGAATCGTTGGAATGCTGGAATCCTCACGATCACAAACCGAAGTGTCTCGAATTCTGGATGTGGACCAGTCTGTGATCTCAAGACTGTGGCAGAAGTTTCAAAGAACGGGAGATGTTACCCGACAACCAGTATCAGGTCGACCAAGAAACACAACCCCTCGCCAAGATCGATATCTGGTAATAAGTGCGCGGCGTCAGAGGGGCAGTACTGCCAGAGCACTGGGTTCGGCGCTCACAGTCGCCACAGGAATACGAATTTCGAGACAAACTGTTTACAAGAGTCTCAATCCTGCTGGCCTGTATGCCAAAAGACCAGCAGTTTGCATTCCCCTCACGTCTGCGCATAAACGCGCTCGTTTGAACTGGAGTTTGAAACATCAACATTGGAGTGTGGGAGAGTTGGCCAATGTGATGTTCAGTGACGAGTCCCGGTTTAGTCAGAGTAGTGATTCTTGGAGGGTAACGATATGGAGAGAATGTGAAACACTTTTTGAACCAATAAACATAATGGAAAGACATTTTCCATCAAGGGGAGTAATGGTATGGGCAGGCATCACGATGGATGGCCGCACAGACCTCCATTTCTTTGACACGGGGTCTGTGAATGTTCAAAGATACAGAGACGAAGTTCTTGAGCTTTAGGTTCGCTTGTTTCGAGGTGCTGACTTCATATTCATGGATGATAATGCGACATGTCACCGAGCGGTGCTGATTGATGACTTCCTTGAAACGGAAAGCATCCAGCGCATGTCGTGGCGTGCGAACTCCCCTGATTTAAATCCTATCGAGCATGTATGGGATATGCTCGGGAGACAAATTGCAGCCCTTTCGCACCCACCAAGCTCCGTTACAGAACTGAAGAGAGCTCTCCAAGAAGCTTGGAACCGTTTGAGCCTACAACTCATTCATCATCTCATAGCAAATATGGTAAATCGCTGTGCAGCGTGCCTGGCTGTCAGAGGTGACCACACGCTTTATTAAACTGCAGCATCAGTATTTTATTAAATGTTTTCTTTCATTTTTTCTTTAAAGTGTGAATCATTGCTATGCTCAGCTTTCTTTTAAACTGCTACTTTAGATAATAAAATTTATTATTATCAATATTTTGATTTGCTTCCTTATTTTATAACCATTTTACATTCGCATATCACGTTTCCCGCCATTATGATTTACAGTTCCTTCTTTATTCAAATAATTATCAATTATGCTTAACTTTTGGACGCCAGTATAAATGCTAAATATCTTGTAGCCAAATACTTTACTACCGCAATAAAACGTTTGAGGACATTGTGGTAATATTCTGTATATTTTCTTAGTTGCTCCTGTAATTGTTTATCTAAAAAAGACTTATTTTCTTTTCGTGTCAATCAAACTAATATTAAATTTATATGTTCAAAAGAATTTTCCTGATTTTCTAAACAACTTGTTACGTGTTTCCAATCAGAAAAGCCGGTTGTGTATTAAGAATTTGTTTCAGAAAAAAGTTTGCAAGACAAACAAAAAATACTACCAATACTAGCTGAATAACAAAGCCAAGACTTTTCCAGTATTTGGCCATTTTTAAGTTTTTAAGTGAAATGATTATTAGAAAATGATCTCTTTTGTTCTTTGTATTCTCTTAACGAAACAGAATATATATTATTTGTATCTTTATTTTGAAAATAACTCATTTCATGTGAAGGGATATAATCAATAAAATTATTACTTAGTGATTTAGGCCACACGAACCTACATTATCAATCCTAATCTTCCTACTCGGTGTCTTCATACTTAAATAATTTAGAAATGTGTATTTGTACTTACTTTTTACTTGAAACTAATAAACAGGTACCCAAGTATCTTTTAATTTCAGGTATTTATGCATAGGACACAGCACCAAATCAGTAAAATATTGTAACTTAGAATTATTATTACACAAAAATAAATGGCTACAAAATAGTGCAACTACGTTTGTATAAATGCTCTATGCTCATCGGCACCACTCTATAATAGAGACTCTATCATAGAGCGGCACCGTGTACAAAAGAGTGTAATTTATAGACTGTATTAATAATAGTGTAACAGACTGTATTAATTATAATTGTTAATAGACTGTAATTAATAGAGTGTACTTAATAGGCACTATTAATTACACAGAGCTACAAAATTAAAGTTTTGAAGAAGTACAAAAGATGCTTTCAGTGGTTTTTATATTATTTAGTGTGCTGATTTCGAAAATGACCTGCATTTTTTCCCATCACATTAAGATTTTTTGTAAAATTCATATTTTTGCTAAAACCCTATTTGAAAAGGAATTCTCTCAAACAATTTAGTCTGGGCAATTTGGCAACAGTGGATTTTATCCAGTTAAATCTTATGTTAATATTGGTTCTTGATGAGGCAAATTAATTTCCCTGCAATTAGATGTGAGTGAGTGAATATTAACGTTGCACTGTTCAGCTACACGAGAGGTTTTGGTGATGGGCCTCGTAATTTTGAACCATGGTCAAGTGACGAGGGCGATACCTGAACTGGCACCCCCTCTCCTAACTATCACACCACACATAATGGGGAACGTTTGAGCTCTCGACAAATTTAACATGCATCGTTTCCCTACACGGAGGGTCTTCAGCGGCACTAGTCTCGAACTCATGACATGCCTGCCCTGTGAGTGCGGTACCTTGGCTACTAGCAATTAGATGAAGACCATTGTTTCTAGACCTCACAGACTGTCTCTGGTCATGAGAAAAACAAGAAATTCCCTTGAGGGTTAAGCATTTTGCATCTAATTGTGGTGTAGTTTCTAAAAGAAAATTACCAGCATACAATTAAAATTTGTTTTTATTAAGGTATTTACATAAAATATATAGACGATTTTCGAAATTAATAATTATTAATTTCCGTGTATTCGGTGGTAGGGCGAAAGAACAAAAGTAAATTTCTCTTGCTTTCTAAAATAAATTTGATATGGTATTTCGAGTATTTTATTTTTGATTTGTGTCCATTTTTTTACTGATTTATTATTGTATTACTATTTTGATTGTAAGCACCTTTTCTGTTTATTATCTTCAACGAGGAACGGGGGCCCCTAGAACCCGGGGCCCTGGGCTGCAGCCCATTTAGCCCATACGTAGATCCGGCCTTGACCGTACATGTGTCAAACTGTTAACAATATTCATCAATTACATTACTTTAAGAAAATTTTTGTCTTATAAATACATGAAGCTATGTATTTTGTTTCATAAAAATATGGAGAATGTAAATCATAATAATTAGTCAGGCATGCGTTATAACTTTTGTATTAAAAACAAAAAAGATTTTGCAGAAAGTTAAAATATTTTTACGTATAAAAAATAAAAGTGTGAAGTTATATTAAGTATATATTACACATTGACTTATATATATTAATTTATTAGATCAAATATGAGAAAAAATTTGTTTACTTTACATATAGTGAGGTTTTTATACAATATTTGGGGATATTTCTATCCCTCAAAAAAGGGAAAAAGCACTGATATTACTCAATGTAATATATTTTAATTGAATTTCCTTAAAATTAGGATATTTAAATTAAAATTTTTAATATACTTTTAAAGTTAGAATTTTAATTCAGTTGCACATTTAATTTTCAACCAATTAATTTGATCTAGTTGACATTCTAAAAACAAAAAAAAATGTATATATATATATATTGCAAGCTTTAAATTATTTCATATTCTCCATATATTTATAAGAATTTCATGAGACAAAATTCATATTTAAAATAAATTAAAGAATAGCCAAAGAGAGGAATAGACAAACAATTTATTAGAAAAAGAGGTTTAAAAAAAATAAGAAATCCATGGATGTGCATAGATATTTCATTTAAAAAGTACACTATGTTGAAAAAAATGTCTGCATTCAGATTCTTTTAAATTGATCCGTAGCCCCATGGTATCGCCCTTCCACGCCCCAGGTCCGGGGTTGAGGATTATTTTTGGTGGGGATACAATTAAGTAGATGTAAAGTAAGAGCGCTTCAAGTCTTCAAAAAGTAGTCAAAGAGGAAAATAACCTCCAAAAGGGTTGAAACAGGTCTTTTGGCTTAGCCTAAATGTCTATGTAAAGTGTACTATGCTAAGGGAAACCGCATTGAAAATTTCACTTAAATAACTTAATTCCATATAAATTAATTATGCTCTGAAATTGGTCACGTTATTTTTGAATCAACCGGTATTATTGTCCTGAAAAATCCGTGACTGATCTCCAAAAAAAAAAAAAAAAAAAAAAATATTTTACTGTTGGTAACAATGTATTCTGTGTTATTCTTTTTTGATTTTGCTGTTCTCTGGCTTTCCCTGTTATTCTCACGCTGTGAAGTGTTTTAACACGAGAATGCAATCCCACATAATCACTTTCGTCGAATGCTTTCCTGTAGGCTTCATGCGCTGTAGGCTGAATTCTTTAGGAGTGTGTCGTCTTACATAGACACTATTTTTGTTACCTGAAATGCCAAATATTTCCTTTTTCTAAGTATTAACAGTCTATAATGATTACTGCTTTGCCTTCACCAATCAGTTAGTAATGGTTTTGGATGAGGTTTGTAGCCTCTTCATCCGATTACCAGCACTTTTCCTTTCAGAATTCATGGGCTCACATTCGATTTCAAAATCCATTATTTCAGAATTTGGGGTGGATTCTGTCATTTATTTAAAGTGAAATTGGGAGCAACGTAAAATTGTTTTTATCGAATCGTACAGATCGCTTAATGTTCGCAATATAATTTTGTTTCAGAATATTTTTTCAAACGTTTTTTCATGATAGTAGAAATTTAACATGGCAATTCAATAGCAATTTAGCACACTCAATAACCTTCTTCCTTCAAAGGTATTATTTCGTCTCTTCCATTACAGAGCAGAAAGGAAATTTACCCAGAATTCCACTTTAAATTGTAATAGACAACTATTTTTAATACACTAAAATATTCTGCGCATTCTGTTTTCAATCCAGCATAACTACTTCTCACTAACTGCTTGGAAAAATAGAACATCTCATGGGTCGAAGAAACAATAACATTATTACAGTTACCTTGTGCTTGTCTTATGTTTTTTCCCCTTCAAAATATTGATAATACTATAAACTTTTATAAATTCTACAAACAGATTTGAAATCCGAACGGAGAAATACAGTAGAACCAATAAAAATGGTTCGATAATTTCATAACTAAAAATTAAGTGGCAAAAAATTGAATGTGTTGAGGACTTTTTGTCACCACTGCCCGTTCTCCACATTCACTTATTTTTATCGCAATCGGGCAACTCCTTTTCAGTGTGTTGATTTTTTTGTTATAGAGTTGGTTTGTGCATTACGTCGATCGCTATCGAATGGTGGACCCCCTAGACATTTTGGGTTGGCCACCTCAAGACTAGCTGTTAATAATTATAGACCGAAGTATAAAAGATTGGCTTAAATGCAGACTAAGTCTTCTGTTGTTGTTACTTATGCTACCTGGTCGACAGCAACATCAGATTAAGGCTCACGAAAATCATCGTGGGAAAGGGCCAGTTGTATGCCTGTCAGTTAGCCCTAGCTTTGAGCATCATATAAGTGACAGTACGATTTGGCAAGGTTCCGTCCCAATTTTGAGGGGGAACATCCTGGGAGAGGCTCCCATCTCTTTTCGCCCTTCCACCCACCTCCTAAAAGGATTTGTGGCTTGACGGCTATTTGGAGTAGTTCCATGCCGCCAATACACCCATGCTTTTCCCGGGATTCCCTACGGCACCGCATCACTACCCACTCTACTGGATGGGGACTCTAACTATTAGAACTAACTTAAGAATAAAATGCTTTATTTTGTAATTTATTTTGAATTGTCTAAAAATATAAATGCATCATTTGATATTATTATATTTGTGGCTATTATTAGTATGTTTGTATCTTGCATTTTGTTTTAAAAGTGTACATTTTTTTATTTTAGTTATGCAGGTAAATACATATTCCACATTTAATATTAACTAATTATATATATTTCAAACTAGAGTTCGGCAACCTTTTGACTGTGGCGTGCCAAACCCATCTACCAATAGGATTCAGCGTGCCGCACAGTAGAGCATATTTGAAACAATTCAATTCTCGCTATAATACATACAAAGTTAGAAAATAGAGGTCAATAGTATAGATTTACTGTTTTATTACATATTAATTTTGCATTATTTAAAGATACTTCTTAACATAAAAATAAACAGCATAAAATGTAACCATTTCTTCAACATAAATAAAAAAAACTTTGACTGTACTTATATTATGTATTTTTAAGCATTTATTAAAATAAGAAGTAGAAAACATGAAATATAAATATTCAACTTCATCATAGTTAAATAAAAAAAAACATAAAACTTTAATGCGAAAGTAGTGCTCGTACTACTCTACTTTGTATCGCAAATTCAGACTTTCATTTCGACACGATTCTGAGAACATTCAGTTGTTAACAGCTTCTTTGCGGACTCGAAATTTTTTAATGTGATAAAAGATTTGATCACTTAGACAAGTAGAAGAAAAGAGAAAGCAGAGAGAGTATATGCAATTTTCTCTCTTCAAACAATTAAATCTTTCCCGCAATGACATTCAATAATTTACAACAGTGATTCCCAAAGTGGTCTATATAGACCCCCAGGGGTCTATGATGACCTGCAAGGGGTCCATGACAGCAAGAAAATAATTTGGGGGTCCATGAGGTGTAAATGGGGGTCTATGACAGTTGTTCTTGTTAAACCAGATCATGATTTTAATTTTAAAAGAAAATTTAATCAAATGGAAACCAGATTTTATCTATTTAACACATTTATTTACTAAATTTAAAGAAGCTAATTTGCAGTTATGTGACAGCATGAATTTTATTTAAACAAGAACCATCATTTCAGCTTTTCTTGCCAGAATTAAGCTAAAGGAGTATAATATTGGAAGCGAATTCTCCTAGTTTTTCAATGGACTAAATTCATGTGACGTCACGATCACGTGAAAACTATGTCACGTGACCACGTACTGTTTGTTTACTACAGTAGCTACGATTATTTCGTTCTTTTAGTTTTACATTATAATTTTTAAAATGTCTTATTTTGCTCAAATGGTTGATCGATCATTTAAAGAAACGGTTATTGTAGGAAATAAAATCATTTTTTAAAATCTGACAAAAAATCTGAGTGTTTTGAACTCGTACTTGTTATTTGTCTTATCTCGTACATAATTAGCTATGTGTTACTGTAACTAAGTTGTTTATTTGGATTTAATAGTTTAAATTTTCATTGCTAAAATTATTTCTGCTTGGTTATGTATATCCTGTTCTTATAGTTACATAATTAAAATTGATTTCAAGGACAATGTTTGTTTTAAAAAATATTTTATGTAACTTAGAAGCTTTTTCATTAATTTTTTCTGTTCAAGATAGTGTTGAAAGTTTTTGTAGATACTCTCAATTGGTATGTTTTATAAAAGTTAGTATGGATTCTGGTTTGAGATTTCTGGTTATATTTTTAAAAAATCTTGTGTTTTTTCCAAGTTCAGCGAGAAAAATAATTATTACATATCAACAAGGAAACAGATTTTCAAATCCATACTAACCTTTTTCGCAGTAACCTATGAAACATAAATCACTTAAAATGACTAAAAAAATTTTAAACATTGGGCATATTATGAGTTTGAAAAGATTTAAATTCTTAATTTTTTTTTTAAACAGTGAAATAATAGCTGGTCAAACTGACTTTTTGCTGTTATTGCCTCCAAAAAACATTTTTAAAAAAGGGTACTTTTTAGCTTTAAAACAAAGTGACTTAAGCCAATTTAAAAAACACACACACACCTCAATTACTGGAAATTATTTGTTATGTCTGGTTGTACATTTTTTCTTGTTTGAAAAATTCTTATTTTTGAATACTATGGCCAAAATATATTCAATTAATTTTATGACCTGAAAAGTTTATGGAATGTCCAACACAATAATCTTGTGATTCGCTGTTTTTATATATATATAAAATATTCATCATTGAAATTGTACAGAAATATTTGTTTGGTTTGATAAATTTTGAATTTAATTGTGAATGGAAATTTTATGCGACTATTCATTTATATATATATTGTATTGTATTTTTTCCATCTAATTTGCAATTCATTGTGCTGTAAAAATGAAATTCATTTTCACCAATGGATAAATATTATTAATCAAAAACTTTCATATTAACTCACTTTAATATGAGATGAACAATGGCTTAAAGTAAACTTTTTTACGTTTAAATTGTATTTTGGAACCATCTATTGTTTATACATAAATCATTATTTTCTATTATTTTTATAAATTATATGTAATTCAATAAGAAAAATTTATTTAAAATTAAGGATAATTAAATTGAATTTCTGAAAATTATTTCACTTTTTCTGATGGTACATTCCCTTAATATTGTACAATATAAAAGAAGTAGATCAACATGTTATAGGCACTTCATATAAAAAAAAGTATTTATTAAAAATTTTAATGTAAATTTTTAATATAGTACATATTTGCATTAATAATAACTTGTGATCCAAGTGTCGCATACCCATACACATGTTTTTTATTGCGTGATGTTATTTTTATAAAAGTTTTAATTTTTTTGTTTGATGCTTAATATAGCAACTGCTGAAGGTAACTTTTTAATATGCTGAAAGAGCTCTCAACACTTGCTACAGTAATTGCAACTTAAGAAAAAAGTATTAAAACAATTAATACATGTAGAAATAACTCATTATATTTATTTTGCATGTATTGCAATATATCTTGTGTGTTATTTAAATCTCTTACATTCAAAATCAAATTCTGTTGCTAACTGATTTCATCTACATTTTTGTTGTAAACTTAACAAATGTCTTGTAACTTTTTTCTAATTCATGTTTTTCGCAGGTTTTTAAATCAGAATTAATATTTGGTATATTTATATAAATCTATTCACGTAAAACTGTATCAATATTGCAGTGTTATAGAAGTAACATGTAAATTTCTCTACTGGGTTTTTTTATAATTTGCTAAGTTATGCACAATTCTATTTTTAGAGGTTTTTTAAATTTTGTTTACAATGATAAATTAACACAGGGTCATATTTACTTATTCTATTGAACTAAAAAAATTTCCATTTATAGCTGTTCATATTATTTCATAGTTTCCACAAAGTGGGAGATTATTAAATGCTAAGAATTGAATTACAAGTCTTTAAAATATCAATTTGAGTCCTTACATTTACTTATTTATAAAAACTTTGCCATGTCCAATTTTTATTTTATTAGAATCATTTTAGATATCTTTATATGTATAAAGTATTTACATGTAATACATTGTAAAAATAAAATTCATTTTCATCAAACTGATCACCAATGAAATAAAATATTAATTTGAATTTTAAGTGTAGGTAGGCAAACTTGACGTAAATGTAATATATTTTATAGACAATTGTTATTTTTCATCTCTAAATGCTGAAAAAAAATGAGAAAATTCATGCATAACATTTTTGATATATATAAATTCCCACCCGTGTGAAGAACGAGTATACCAGTTAATAGCATACTAGTACAAAGGGAAAAAAATTAAGAACTTTCTATAGTATTGATAAAGCAAACCACAAAATTACAGCATCATTTCAAATATCTTATACTGGTAAGCCACACTAATATAAAATATGCAATTCATGAAGTTGTAAAAAAAATTTCATCAGAGGATTAAATATATATGAAATACTTCCCTATCAACTCTTAATATTTTATGTACAAAATTATTTTAAAAAGCTTAACACTGTAAAACAGATACATCTATAAAATCCACAAATCATTAAGAAATATGCATAACTACGTGGGCGAGCAGAAAAAAAGGTTACAAGTCGAATAAAAAATATTTATTTACAATAGACAGAAAATACAAAAAGGGAATTAAGAGGCATATTCACCTATCACATTTCATCATAATCACCAAGTCTATTTAGGCATTTATCATAGAGAATGCAGAACCTACTTGTTTAATCTGTCTAGGTAGAAATCAGGTCCTTGTCCATTGAGCCAGTCTCAGTACAATATCGCAGCACATCAGAAAATGATATACTGCGTGCTACCATATCTCAATCCCAGCTCTGACGAGATTTAAAGCTGAGTTACCCGTTGATCAATCTAAGTAGTTTCTTCAATTCGTGCCGTGGTGATTTCTGTCCTTGCAACATGTTGTCTGCTCATTGCAGATGCGGACACATTTCATTCATATCATGACTCGCACTTCCAAACAATAACAATTTCCAAAGAATCTTGCCATTTCAATCTGCATCGTCCTGACCATCTGGGTACTTTCACTATCTACCCGCAAACCAGGTAAACAATGCAATATACCAAGTAGCACGATCTGTCTCCACTTTTGCAGAAACCATCTTTGTTTTCTGTTGGAACATAAACCGTTGCAAATACCTGCTTACAAAATGTTGGAGTGCCTCCAGCAGGACAAGTGCATGTTGCACTTATAACCTTAAGTTTAAAAAAAGTATTAAATATTAAAAAGAAATAAATTCTAAAATTAGATTGTAAATTTCTATGAGTTTTCGGTATTTACATATTAGTCTACTGGTTAATAAATGTTGAAAGATTTGTGCCAAAGTTAATTTTCAGCTTAATTTATGTTCAATTATTTTATCTAAAGACCATAATTTAAATAAATAAATTATATGAATAAAAATTTTAAATAAGTGAAAATTAACAGTTTTTTTATATAAAAACACATCATAAAGTGCTTGATTTAAAAATACTATGCCTTATAAGAAAAATTAGTAACAATTTGGGAGAATCTTAAATGTAAACACAACATTTCTCCATATTGAATTTAAGTTTTAAATGAAAAAATTTACATTTCTTTATCAAAATGGTTTGGCATTTCTTGTCTTTACTTTTAATGTGTTGGAATCAAATTAGGATTTACTCATAAATAGCAATAACTATGTAATGACTAAAGCATAATAATGAATATTCATTAAAATAGAAAACAATGCAATTGATATTCAATGCTACTCTAAAATATAAGAATCAAATTATAAACTTATCATTGATAATATAGCTATTCAAAAAATTTAAATTTGTCCATTCACATTTCTTTTACAGATGTTTAAAAAGCTGCTAAATTTGAATAGTTGCCATTACTTTTAATCTTTTAGAATCAACTTATAATTCAATGATAAATAACAATATTAATGTTATTAAAACCTATTTTGTTTTTTATAACAATGAGTTAAACTAAAGCATAAATGAGTAAATAGCAATGCATTCATAATAGTTTCAGAAAGTATCTAAATTAGAACACAAAATAATTTATAACTTACCTCAGAAGTTGTTCTGATCTGAACAAATGACTTGTACTTTACTCTCTTCATTTATGCTTTTACAACGCTTTTGATAAAAAAATTAATACCTAACTGAGCAATCAGGCTCGGTAAGCGACATGTTACTCACAAATTTGTCATCGAATATAAAAAAAAGAACTACAAAATTAATTGAGAACTAAAATAACTGAGAGCTATATCTAAGTGAATCAAGAACTATAAACAAATACACCAGCTAACACTAGTCGAAGCAGACGAATACCTAATTAGATAAATAAATTACAAAAAAACAAAAATTATGTAAAAAGTTGTTAAGATTATTTCCTAACAAATATATACACTAGAATAATGCAAGAAATACAATGATATCACATATTTTAATTAGATAAAATTAAAGCTAAAGAATGTCAACAATTTGCTTATACGGTTCTACCACGGTAATGGAAAACACGTGCAATTGTTGCCCAATTTGTCACGTGATTCCCCGCTTGGCGTCTGCCTGGTGTGAATTTCGATGGGAACAGTTCTGGTAAGACGAGTAAAAGGGTTCAGATGGAATTTTGATTACAGGGCCTCTGGGGCAAGCTTCTATGAAGCTAAAAGTGAAGACAGGAACATTGATAATATTCAACAAGACAGACAATAGACAAGAATGGTATCAACAGAATTGCTACATTTCAACGAGTTGGTCAAGGGTTCTAAAATTAGATAAATATGTCAAATAAATAAACTTTGCATAAGTGATGATGATTTACCAGTAAAATTACAAAGGCTGTAAAATCATTCCACCTTCTCTGCACCCAAAATTTGATTGTTGTTTAAATAAACACTAAATCCTGCTGGTTGTTCTCTTCACAGGGAAACTGGGCTGTGGCCTATGCCTCAACTGCAAGCACTCCCAATAACTTAATTTATTCACAAGCCAAATTTGCTTCCTATTATATTAAATAAATTAGTCTATTGTACCATTTAAACTTTATTCGATGGATGGGTCCCTGGGACTTTATAAATACTCCACTATATCATAATCCCAGTGCGTATAGATCCTTCCCATGAATATCACTGCTTCAGAGAACTCAAAAATTATTATGGAATCTTATAACTATGAGGCACAAAAGACATGATTCAAGTTACAAGATGAATGTCTGGTATTTATAATCATATGTTTCATATAACCTATATTCATTATACTGCATACTCACATTTTAATTTGGCAAAATAATAAATTTACGCCAACATATTAAGTCAATGTCAGTACATCAACTAAGGCAGAAAATTCTACAAACAATATTTGCCCGCTTCTTTCTATGGAATTTTATATTTTTGCAACATTTTTAACATCAATCTTAAAAATACTTTATCAATAACTGAATCAAATAAAAGAAGTTTATTCATTTTAAATCTAAACAGAAGACATTCTATAATATTAAACAACACAAAACCCATGCTCACTCTTTTCCCACCAAGAGCCTGCAAAACCACTTTCAAGAAAATGAATTGAAACACACCTCCACAGAGACATAAGAGTTTTCTGGCTTTATATTGAACTATTTATTCTGTCACAAACATAATTTTACTAAAATATAAACAACAGGTTTAAAAGAAAATCTATATTATAAAATTATTTCAACAGACATGATTTTTATGTACTCAGAAAAGGCCTTATTCTAAGATCGCTCACCATGAATTTTTGGTCCAACATCAACTTACAATTAATCAGCAATAAATTATTTTCAACATCTGATATCTAAAATAAAGACATCGAATTGCAAGAGGTATGGAAAACTAAAATACTCAATTGAGTGCAAATTAAAAGTGTCGCATTAGGCCCAAAACACTATAAGTTGCCAGACTACACTTAACCAACCAGCACTGAGGTAAGCACAAATATTCAAGTTGAAGATGACCTATCAACCGGACTTGATTGCCATGGTATTCTGATATACCAGAACATATGATCCCTCGATTCTTGAGTTCCATGTCGTCATGACCACGCCTAAAGATTACGCAAAAATCAATGGTGAATCATATGCTTTCCTTTGTTGATTGGGAATTGAGAAATGTTAAATAGTAAACCGAATAAACTATAAAAGAGAAGGACACCCCACCACTTAATTTGGAAAAGTACCCAAACTGATATAAATCAGATAATAAACCAAATGGACT